>JZKD02S1284280.1:144691-164470 GCA_000966675.3 Picea glauca
ATTATCAACATCCTTTATTTTAATTTTTAATATTTCTTATTCTAAGGTTAGATATATTATTTTAATTTTTCTTATTTTATTATTCTTTTACAATTTTTTCTTCTTCTCTCCACTCCACATATGAGGTGTTTACCTTATAAATCTATTCTTTTACATACTTTTTTAGTATTATTGACTTTATGTTGTCCTTGATTATGGTTGGATTGTCCACTAAAAACTTTGAACGTTTCAAAATTGTCTAGATAATTTATCTCCATAAAATTTTACAAACTAATCAATGAGAACATAATATCTAGAAATTAAATAAACCTAGTTGCTGGCATAAACAAAATACAAACATACCATTATTAAACAACATTGTGTTCAATAGTAGCAAAAAGATTTGTGAGGAATTTAAATAGCATAATAGTAAGTTAAAATTCACACATTATTTTTCACCAACCCTATTACTCAATAAATAGGCATAACAAAAAATCACATACCATTTATGGTTTTTCAAAATATACATGCAAAAAACCATGAGCATTTAATTAGGTAACTATTGTTGCTTAGCATTGATTATTCAACTATTGTTTCTTAACTTTCATTACTTGTTAGTGATCTGCATTTATTCCTTGCCACTACTCAACAATTATTCTCGTTTGGTTTGCAACTACATTGAAACCTCCATTTATATGAATACCTCTCAATATCTCTATCTTTTATGAATACATTTATATGAATACAATTATTCTCGTTTGGTTTGGTTTGAATACTACATTGAAACCTCCATTTATATGGGATGGCCTAATAGTACCTTAGCGTACCAAAACAGAACATCTATGAACGACTTTCTCGACTCTCAATAGCCACCACTGACTAGATACAACAAAACACTCTTGCTTACAAAGAAAAATATAACATTATTTCTCGGATAATAGGAATATAAAAATCAAATGTTGGTAAGGACGTCGAGAGAATACTAGATGCATGTAGATTCTTTGATCCCATTATGTGGTCTTGAAGGAGGAGGGGTGAATTCACAACACTTGTGGTGCTTTGATTTCAAGCTGATGTTCTTTCTTCTTTTGATATTCTGAGACAAGAATTTATGTGATGTTAACAAATTGAAGGCTTCATCTTCTCTTTTTCTTATTGGTTTAATCCATCTATGTGCCTACCTTTTACTCAGTCAATGGGATAGGCTATGTTCTGATCATGATTTTCATGTTATGTTATAACCTTGAGCCAGTTTCAACCATCTTATTCAAAAAACCAAATTATAAAAACCTCTTAAACACTTTGCAATAAACCGATGATGCCCTAACTTTCCCTCTCAAAGTCAAGTGCAACTTTAGGGACTAACACCTTCCCTGAAATGAAAAAAAAAACAAATCTGATTGAATAACTTCAATACGAAGGAAATATTTGATTAACCCCAAATCATTCATTTCAAATTATTGTTTCATGGCTTCTTTAAACTTGTCCACTAACAAATTTCCTATGAAGATCACATCATCAACATATAAGCAAACAATCAATATTTGACCTTGCATATTCACCTTTTTATACAATGTGAGCTCATTGTTTCTTCTGTCGAAACCTATATTGATCAAATATGAATCAATCTTGCTATACAAATCTCTAGGAGCTTGCTTAAACCCATATATAGTTTTTTTCAATATGTATACTTTAGCTTCATGTCCTTTGATCACATATCCTATGGTTTCTCCACATATACTTCTTTTTCCAAAATACCATTCAAGAATGTTGACTTCACATCCATTTGATAAACTTTCCACCTATTTTAAGTTGTTATAGCTAAGAAAAATCTAAATGTATCTAACCTTGCAACTAGTGGAATGGTCTCACCATAATTTACTCCAGGTTGTTGTGAAAAACCTTTTTCTACCAATATGACCTTGTTCTTGTCAACTTCTCCTTTCTCATTAAAATTTCTTTTGTAAATCCATTTTACACCAATGCAGTCTTTATCTTCCGGTAATTCTACTAGATCCCATGTATCATTCTTAAATATTGAATCAATTTCTTTGTTCATTTCTGGGACCAAGTTTTCTTCTTTAATCGTTTCTTCAAAACATGGGTTGACAAAAAACAATGAAAAATTCGAATGGACATCTAGATGTTCATATATTTCTCTTAAACTTCTAGTCTTTCTAGACGTTATGGAGGAATTTGTAGAATCAAATACACTGCTTGACTAAGAAGTAGGATTAGAATAGGATAATGGGATAAAATAGGCTAATGGGATAGATGACTCATGGTGCAGTCGTGCCCTCACTGGCACGTCCACTCTCACAGGATCTTCTTCTTCTTCTCGGCCCGAAAAACTCCAAGGCTCTTCTATTTCCCTATAGGGAAATCTGTACCCCACAGATTCTCTCTTCACGTGATTCCCCTTTTGTTGACTTATCAGGGAATCGAAACTCACGACTTCGCGAGTCTAACGTTCGATCACTAGGCTCTCGAATCCCCGAGACCCGATGCCTTAGCCAACGCTGACTTCTTCCCGAACCTGTCGGGACTTCTGCTCTATCGCTATTTCGCAACTCGCGATGTCCTGCACTTTGAACTGTCGAATCCCGATACCCGATGCGCCGAACCTCCAATGCGCACGTGTGCATTATCCTTTCCACACTCCGTTACTTCAATCGGGACTTCGGAATTCATGGGATCGTGGATCCTGATGACGAAGGATTCGGGACTTACTTTTTCCCGATCCCCGACACTATGCCACCTGTCCTCCACTAACCTTGATTGTGGCCCACATGACCCTCCATAGGGATATTGCGTCTCGTGATATCACAATTCTCGTTGCGAAATTTTGGAACTTCACCTTGCGAGTCCCCAATACACGATTCTACGTGTGGATCCGACGGCTCCTGTGGTACGGATCAACGGCTCTGCCCTTCCTGAGGTTAGAAGCCCTTCCACACTTACATTGTAACCTCCTCGCACCTCTGCGAGATCCAACGGCCCACGGAACTTCGCGAAACCTCCTCAAAGGATTTCGTCCATCTGTTCTTCCTTATAAAATCCTCAAAATGAAGAAGTGTCTCTCCACGAGACTCGTTCGCCCGCTCGCCAACCTACGACGTTTCTCTCAGACTTTCCACAACAGCTTCCCTGCACTTATCCTACAGTGAACTCAAAGGCCTATTTCTCCTGATCTTTTCCACAACTTCAGTGTTCAGAAATAAACCTTGTGCGCACTCCTTGCGACAAATCTTCAACAATGCTTAAGTGTTGAAGGCACTCGAATCTGCGCACACCTGCAACAACAGTCTTTCGATACTCTACTCAAAATCGCAACTCTCAGACTTAGATGGCCTACGGACTCCTTGCACGGAACTGTGCCTAACTGCACCTTCGAAGAAATGAGAACAAATGTTATCTCTAATTGAACCCTTCTGTCAACGCACTCCTTGCGGACAAATCCGACTGCACTCCTTGCAGGAATTCTCTGGTTCAAAATAGTGAAACAATTGAAACTAATTCCTTCTTCCCTTCTGACTTCAATTCAACCATGAAATCACATACATGCATATAAAAGAAAACGTATAACAGGAAATGAACATTCATGAGCATATCAACATCAACACACAGAGAATCAACACAAACCATGAATTTGAATCAAAGCTTTCTTCTATTAATTCAAATGTCTGTACATCGGTGTTCTTCATACACTATTCTCTTCTTGCTCTCTTCTGCTCCTTCTGAATGCTAATTCTCCTAATACAATGATACAATGAGGGTGTCTATATCTGTTTTCCCTCTTGGACTCTAGGCTATCAAATCTAGAATTAAATTCCTATCTAACTGCATTAAATCTATTAAATGTCGACTATATACGAAAGGACGAGAGCTATCCACTCAAGGTCCATTACAATACACAAAGTGTGCCTTCATAAATGACTTCATTAAAGACTTGCGCAACAATCCCAAAGTGTTTTCAAAAATTAGTGCTGGCTCGTTTGATGTGCTGGTGATGCTCCTGCATCATACTCCTCAGCTTGAAAACTTTCATGGGCTCCTGTTCATGAGCTCCTGCATGACCTGTCCATGCTTTTGTATCACTGCTTCGCTCTCCCAACTGGCATCTTCCACTGGGTGATTCTTCCACTTGACCAGATATTCATAGTATTCCTTCCTTCTGGTCTTTTTACCCACTTTCTTGTCCAGTATGCACTCCATTTGTGGCTTTTCTACAACTGGCAATTGTTTCATCCATTGGATCATTGGCTCCTCAGTTCCATTCTGTGCTTCTCCAGCCCTATATGGGTATAAATCTGCGATGTTGAATATCGGAGATATTCCGATTCCCTCCGACAACTCAATCTCATATGCATTTTCCCTCAATTTTCTCAAGGCCTTGCATGGTCCAATTTTCTTCATCTTTAACTTATTGTATGTTCCCCTCGGGAACCTTTCCTTTCTCAAATGTGCCAGAACCAGATCACCAACTTCAAACTGAAGTTGTCTTCGATGTTGATTTTCTCTGCACTTGTACTCCTGGCTTGAATCTTGCAGTCGATGCTTCACCTGGATGTGAAGTTCTTTCATCGCCTCAACAAATTCTTCTGCACTAGCACTGCTAGTAGCAGTCTGTTCTGAATCCCTTAATTCAGAAACTCCTCTCGGCTGCATCCCATATACAACCTGAAATGGACTTTTCCCTGTACTTCGATTTACTGAATCGTTGTACGCAAACTCTGCCTGTGGTAATACAATGTCCCAACTGTTATGGTGCTCTGTCACCAAGCTTCTCAGCAAGTCTCCCAGACTTCTGTTGACCACTTCTGTTTGTCCATCCGTTTGTGGATGATAAGTAGAACTAAACGCTAAGTTAGTTCCTAGCTTCTTCCACAAGGTCCTCCAAAAATGCCCTATGAATTTTGTATCTCTGTCCGAAACTATGCTTTTCAGTAATCCATGAAGTCGAATGACCTCCTTGAAAAACAAATTTGCATTGTGTGTCGCATCGCTGGTCTTCTGGCATGGAATGAAGTGTGCCATCTTAGAAAACTTTTCCACCACCACAAAGATGGAATCAACATCTCTCTGTGTCCTCGGCAACCCCAATACAAAATCCATGCTTATCGCCTCCCATGGTCTCTCTGGTATGGGTAGTGGCTGATAAAAACCTGCATTCTGCTTTCTCCCTTTTGAATGCTGGCAAATTCTGCATCTGTCAACAAACCTCTTGACTTCTGACCGCATCCTCGACCAAAAATATGATTCATTCAGCTTCGCGAATGTTTTATCATGGCCAAAATGTCCTGCCAATCCACCACTGTGTTTCTCCTTTAACAAGTTCTCCCTCATGGAGCATTTTGGAATACACAATTGATTGCCTCTAAACATCAATCCCTCATGGATCATATAATCTATCCAAGGGCTTATGTCTCTGAGAACGGGATTCTCAGCTGCTTTATACGCCTCTCCAAAATCTGCATCACCTGCGTACATGTCCCTGAGATTTTCAAAACCTAATGTTTTGATTCAGAACTCCTGCAACAACAAACACTTCCTACTTAAAGCATCAGCCACTTTGTTAGCAGTTCCTGAAATGTGCTTGATAAAAAATGTGAAATTCTTCATATACTCTACCCATTTTGCATGTTTCTGATTCAACTTCTCCTATTGAGTCACAAACTACAATGCATGATTATCACTGTACAAAACAAATTCCTTTGAGATCAAGTAATGCCTCCACTTCTTTAGCGCTTGTATGATAGCATAAAATTATTTATCATACGTGGAGTATTTCAGTTTTGGCTCATCCAATTTCTCGCTGAAATATGCAACTGGTATGTCTTCCTGGCTCAAGACCGCTCCTATGGCAAATCCGCTTGCATCACATTTCACCTGAAATGTCTTCTGAAAATCCGGTAACACCAACACTGGTTCCTCCGTGATCTTCCGCTTCAATGGATTGAAGCTCTTCTCAGCCTCTGTTGTCCAATGAAAAGACTTATGCTGTTTCTTCACTGTGTCCATCATCGCTGCACTAATTCCACTGAAATTCCTGATGAACTTCCGGTAGAAATTAGCCAAACCATGAAAACTTCTCACCTCGAAAATATTCCTAGGTGATGGCCAATTCTTGATCACTTCTACCTTATCCAGATCCATCCTCAACTCATTAGCTGAAATAAAAAAACCCAAGTAAATGAGCTATGTCTTCATAAATGAGGACTTCTTCATGTTTATCAACAACTTCTCCTATTGTAGCTTCCTCATCACAATGGCCAAATGCTTCAGGTGTTCAGCCTCTGATTTACTGTAAATCAATATATCATCCAAATACACGATGACAAACTTCCTGATGAATTCCCTCAGGACTTCATTCATCAGCTTCATAAAGGTACTCGGTGCATTTGTCAACCCAAATGGCATGACTAGCCATTCATACAGTCCTTCATTGGTTTTGAAGGCTGTTTTCCACTCTTCGCCTTCCCTCATGCGAATCTGGTGGTATCCGCTTTTCAAATCTATGTTTGAAAAATACTTTTCCCCACTCAGGCAATCCATCAGATCATCCATTCTCAGCAATGGAAATCTGTACCTGATGGTTATCTTATTTATCGCTCTCGAATCGATACACATTCTCCAGCCTCCATCTTTCTTTGGACTGAGTATTGTTGGAACAACACATGGACTTAAGCTCTCTCTGACTAATCCTTTGTCCATCAACTCCTGGAGCTGCTTCTTAACCTCTTCATTTTCTTGCGACGTCAATCTGTACGCAGCTTTGTTTGGAAAACTGGATCCTAGTATGAGGTCTATGTGATGACTCACACTCCTCAAACGAGGTAATTCGTCCACTATGATGTCAGCAAACTCTTCCAATAGTTCTTGAACCTCATCTAGTAGATCATCCACTCTTGTGCTAGTCAGAACAATCCTCGGTTTCCCGACCACAAAGAATTGTGTATCTTCTTTCTTCTTAACCTCTGTAAGAAGTTCCTTCCTACACATGAGAAGTATTGTGTTACTTACCTCTGGCTTCACCTCTTTATCTTTTATTGGAAGCAACCTATGGGTTCTCCCATTCTCCTCCTGGGTATATGTGTTCATTCTCCCATCATGAATCACATTTCTGTCATATTTCCATGGTCTACCCAGCAATAGATGACATACATCCATGGGAATAACATCACAGAGTACTTTATCATTATATCCACCTATTTTGAATTCAACCAAGCATTGTTTAGTAACAGTTACCTGGTGTCCTTTTTGTAGCCATGAAACTTTGTATGGGCTCGGGTGATCAGTTGTCTCTAGCTCCAACTTCTCTACCATCTCGGTTGAAACGAGATTATCTGTGCTACCACTGTCCACAATAACCTTCCATACCCTATCCTTGGTCTTGCAAGCTGTTCTGAAAAGTCTGGTCCTTTGAGCTGAGTCCTCCACCTCCTTTCCGTGTTTTAAGATAACTTTACGCATCATCAGCGACCTTCCACCTTCTGTGTCTTCGGTCTCAACATCCCGCTTCTGTGCTTCGACGATGTGAGCTTCTCCAATATCCTTCTTTTTCTCTGGACACTCATAAGACTTGTGCCCATTTTTTCCACATGTGAAGCATGTGATTACTCCACCTCGGCCTCTTCCTCTACCTCTGGTACGAGGAAAATTATTTTTGTCAACATATCCTCTGCTCTTCTCTGTATGATGCCCTCTCTGATCAACATATGTTCCTCTCTGTGAGGTTCCACCTCTCTCAATATTACCCTGAGGTTTCTTCCATTCCTCTTTGGGCTTCTGATACTTGTCCTGGGCAACTGCTTTTCCTCTGGGCTTACTTCTGCCTCTGCCCCTCTATCCTTGCTTTCGACTCAGCTTCTCTTCGGCTTTCAGAGCCATCTGATAAGCGTCCTCTACTGTCCTGATGGTAACCATGCTTAATTCATCCTGAATGTCGTATCTCAGACCATTCATATATATAGAAACCTTCTCATCATCGCTCTCCTGATGACCTACTCTGATGTTCAGTCGATAGAATTATTCAATGTATTCTTTCACTGTCATCAACTTCTGTCTCAGGTTCTGCATATGCCTGAACAAAGTAATTTGATAGTCTCTTGGGATGAATTTTGCCTTCATCTTCGCAATCATTCGATCCCAACTCTTGATCTTTTTCTTGCCTTTGCAACATCTGTCAGCTTTTAACTCGTCCCACCATAAGGCTACATGTCCTTTCAGGCGCGTAACAACATGCTTGACCTTCTTATCCTCTTCGATATCTTCATAATCGAAGTAGGTGTCAAGAGCTCTAATCCAATCCAGAAGCTCTTCTGCATCCAGATTTCCCACGTAAACTAGAATGTCCATCTTCTCCTTCGCACCCATTCTGGCGATAGATTTTATTAGACGTTCATTCGCTGCGTCCTCGGCTGTAACTTCCTCTTCACGTTCAGCCTCAACTTCGTCCTCCGAATCGCTGAAATCCTCGGCACTAACTGTGCGTCTTTGTGCTGTCTCCATATCCTCGAGTCTTGCTCGGAGATCTCTCATCTGTTTCTCCATTTCTGGATTTCCTACCGGCCTGCCTCTTCTCCGCACCTCTCTATCCTTTGGATCGGGTGATTGTCTCTCTCTTCCAGGCGGCATGGTGAACTCTCTCTCTCTGCTATAGAAAACGAAGAGTCTTCCTCGCTCTGATACCACTCTGGTGCAGCCACGCCCTCACTGGCATGTCCGCTCTCACAAGATTTTCTTCTTCTTCTCGGCTCGAAGAACTCCAAGGCTCTTCTATTTCCCTATAGGGAAATATGCACCCCACAGATTCTCTCTTCACGTGATTCCCCTTTTCTTAACTTATCGGGGAATCGAAACTCGCGACTTCACGAGTCTAACATTCGATCACTGGGCTCTCGAAGCCCCGAGACCCGATGCCTTAGCCAACGCTGAATTCTTCCCGAACCTATTGGGACTTCTGCTCTATCGCTATTTCACAGCTCGCGATGTCCTGCATTTTGAATTACCGACTCCCGATACCCGATGTGACGAACCTCCGATGCACACGTGTGAATTATCCTTTCCACACTCCGTTACTTCAATCGGGACTTCAGAATTTGTGGGATCATGGATCCTGATGACGAAGGATTCGTGACTTACTTTTTCCCGATCCCCGACACTATGTCGCCTGTCCTCCACTAAACTTGACTGTGGCCCACACGACCCTCCGTCGGGATATCGCGTCTCGCCATATCGCAATTCTCGTTGCGAACTTTTGGAACTTCACCTTGCAAGTCCCGGATACACGATTCTACGTGTGGATCCGACGGCTCCTATGGTACGGATCAACTGCTCTTCCCCTCCTGATCTTAGAACCCTTTCCACACTTACACTGTAACCTACTTGCACCTCCGTGAGATCCAACGACCCACGAAACTTCGCGAAACCTCCTCAAAGGATTCCGTTCGTCCGTTCTTCCTTATAAAATCCTCGAAATGAAGAAGTGTCTCTCCATGAGACTCGTTCGCCCGCTCACCAACCTGCAACGTTTCTCTCAAACTTTCCATGGCAGCTTCCCTGCACTTATCCTGCAGTAAACTCAAAGGCCTATTTCTCCTGAGCTTTTCCACAACTTTAGTATTCAGAAAGAAACCTTGCACGCACTCCTTGCGACAAATCTTCAACAACGCTTAAGTGTTGAAGGCACTCGACTCTGCGCACACCTGCAACAACAGTATTTCGATACTCTACTCAGAATCACAACTCTGAGACTTAGCTTGGCCTTTGCACTCCTTGCATGTCACTGTGCCTAACTGGACCTTCGAAGAAATGAGAAAAAATGTTATCTCTAATTGAACCCTTCTCTCAACGCACTCCTTGCAGACAAATCCGATTGCACTCCTTGCAGGAATTCTCTAGTTCAAAATAGAGAAACAATTGAAACTAATTCCTTCTTCCCTTATGACTTCAATTCAACCATGAAATCACATACATGCATATAAAAGAAAATGTATAACAGGAAATGAACATTCATGAGTATATCAACATCAACACACAGAGAATCAACACAAACCATGAATTTGAATCAGAGCTTTCTTCCATTAATTCAAATGTCTGTACATGGGTGTTCTTCATACACTATTCTCTGCTTGCTCTCTTCTTCTCCTTCTGAATGCTAATTCTCCTAATACAATGATACAATGAGGGTGTCTATATCCGTTTTCCCTCTTGGACTCTAGGCTATCAAATCTAGAATTAAATTCCTATCTAACTGCATTAAATCTATTAAATGTTGACTATCTACCAAAGGACGAGAGTTATCCGCTCAAGGTCCATTACAATACACAAAGTACGCCTTCATAAATGACTTCATTAAAGACTTGCGCAACAATCCCAAAGTTTTTTCAAAAATTAGTGCTGGCTCGTTTGATGTGCTGGTGATGCTCCTGCATCAACTCACCTTGAACAAAATTTCCTGGAGTTCTTGTTTGAGTATCTATGATTGGTGATTGGGTTTGTAAACCTTGTTATCCACCTTGTGCAATCTTCTCCTCCATTGCATCTTCTTCTTGAGGTATTACTTCTCCAATAGGTACATTCTTATCTATGCTTCCATCCCATGCTCCATCTTCTTTGAATTCAACATATCTACTGATTATCACCTTCTTTCTCACTGGATTATACAATTTATATGCCTTGGAATGATCATTGTACCCAAGAAAGATGCATTTTTCACTTTTGTCATCTATCTTCCTCCTCAACTCTTTAAGCACATGAGCATATGCCACACACCCAAATACTCTGAATTGCACCTCACTATAACTCATACATGTCCATGCTTCTTGTGGAAATTTGTTCTTCACACTTTTAGTAGGAGATCTATTCAAAACATAAATAGAACAAGATATTGTCTCTCCCCAAAAATCATTTGACAATTGTTTTGCTTTCAACATGCTTCTAGCCATATTCATAATGGTTATGTTTTTCCTTTCAACTACACCATTTTTTTGAGGTGTATACCTTGATGTAAATTGTATTTTGATCCCATGATGCTTGCAAAATTCATGAAAAACATTTGAATCATATTCACCTTCTTTGTCTGATCTCAACACTTTAATCTAATGACCACTTTGTTTCTCCACCATTTCCTTGATTCTCTGAACTTGTCAACAGTTTCATATTTCTTTGCTAGAAAGTACACCCAAGTATTTCTACTATAACCATCCATGAAGGTTAGAAAGTAGTAACTTCCTCCTAGTGACTGGATCTACATTGGACCACATTAGGTATGTATGAACCAACTCCAATGGTGTCTTTGTTCTATAAGACACCCCTTTATGAAAACTATCTCTCTGTTGCTTTGCCAAAATGCATCTCTCACATGAACTCTTTAACTCTTGAATGGGAGGAAAACCTTCAACCATATTTTTTTGTTGCAATAGTTTTAGGCCACCAAAATGTAGATGACCAAATCTGAGATGTCACAACCAAAAATATTCCAAATATGTTTCCTTTTGGGTAAGTGAGACATCTTGTATATCATAATTCATGTGGAAAGATGATACATTCTATTCTTTGTCTTATTCACCCTATCAATCAACATCCTACTGGGAGGTTTATAATATATGAAACAATCATTGCCCTTAAAGATTACACCATACCCTTTCTAAGTAAGTTGGCCAACACTAGTAATATTATGTTTCAAACCTGGGGCATAATTGTAACGACCCTAATTGAATAAATGATTAAAGATTTTTAAGTAAGATTTAATTAAAGGAATAATTGAGGATTAACTAAGTAATAATAATCTAACTGAAGATCACATTTAATGACCTGTGACATAAATTTAAGAGATCAAAAAGAAATGATATAACAGGAATTGCGTATGCAGAAGAGGGTGGCGTATGCAGGGTGAGGAGCCCAAAAATCCTGAGATGATAAAAATATTAATGAAGGGACGAAGGACGGAGGACGGGGGTGGACGGTAATTGTTGAGCCGACTATATTGGCGGAGATCTATTGTATTCTACGATGAGAAGAGAGTTCTGCACTATTGTGTTTTGTCGTGAGCAGAGAGCCTCTGGACAGTTGTGTTTTTCTATGAGCAGTGATTTTATGTGCACTGTTGTATTTTGTGGACTGTTGGCTTGCTGTGAGCAAGGAGTAGAGTTCCTGGTTGAGATTTGATCAGGGGAGGCACTGAGTTGCTGGAGGTTTTGGGCACGGAGGGCCAGGATATCCGTAGATATCCTGGAGCTAGGTAGTTTTCCTAGTTGGCAGGGAGGGCAGTAGTTTTGGGCAGTTATTTTCCTGTTTGTGGCAGGGTTGATCTGTGTAGAAGGGAGAAGAAGGGCAGCAGCAAGGCAAAGAGTCAACAAAAATTAGCATCAGATCCAGGTACTTGTTAAGTTATGTATTTATTTCATTCTTCCATGAATTTAGTATTTATTGATAAATTTAAGTTACTGAAGTTGTTGTTATAAAAGTCAATATCATGCTATGAAGTTTTGTTTCAGTTTACTTTCATAAAATGTTTATGAAACTTAATGATGTTTAGAAATATATGGGCATTACATATGGTATCAGAGCGTCTTAGTTCGAAATCCGGGCCTAAGGGCCAAAACCCCGAGTGTTAACTCCAACCACGCTTAAACTACAAACAAAACACATTCAGTTTGACCCAATATGACTGATACAGTACCCGAAAATATACTCAGGTAGTATCCCTTCATTATCCAAGCAAATGATCTCATAGATGTATCACAAGAAACTGCTTTAGGAAATATCCTGTAACTGGATTAAGTAATGGTTACTACAGTTTTAGTCTGAATATTCAATGAAACGCCCTTTAAATTAAGTGGCGGTAAACCAGATAGTTTGAAGGATCACTTCCCACAAAATGGCTACCATTAAAGCAGCCCAATAAAGCTATTAAGCACAAAAAGAGAGTTGATAATTTAATTGTATTTGAGAAATACTTGTCAATGAAGTTTCGGGTAAGATAGACACCTGAAATCGATGAAAATGTCGAAGGGAAGCTTCTATTGAAGGCTTGAAACTGGTAAGATTCAATGACTACATGAACCATACTAAATAAAATGCAAAAAGACAATTGAGGGACCTTGAAAAGGCCTATTTCACCTCGAACTTACCTAAATCGGGGAAACTGCCGATGCGCAGTCGAAAAAAAGAAATTTAGCAGACTTGTACCGCACAGGAATAGTGTGCACTATTTGCCTATATTGAGCCTCGATGATTGTAATAATGAACTATAGACCCATACAAATTTCAACCGTGCCAAGAGAGAAATTTTAACACTACGTAATGTTTTGTGCAACTAATCGATTTTCCCAAAGAAGAGCCGTCTGTTACACGGGAGAACTTATCTGCGTCGTCAGATCTTGGGCAAAATCCCGTCAGCCGTAAGATCTAGAAAAGTTGCGCGGGGTTTAATCCCTAGCGTTCATAGGAGGAGTCCTGGAAGAGTCATCGAGAAATCAGAGTCATCGGGGTTTTGATAAGTCTGAGAATCGAGACCTTGTGGTTCTCAAAATGCCGAGAACAGATCCTAGCCGTTGATCTCGGCAGGACACGTGTCAGTGTTCTGGGGAGGCGTCGGGATTTTACCATCGGAGATTTTAGGAGTGTAGAATAGTTGCATAATGAAATCGCGATATGCAATTTCCCGATCGGATCTGGACCGTCCCTTGTGCGTGACGCGTGTCAGGAGATCTCGAAGAGTCGTGGATCGGGAAATCGGGGTTTTCGAAGACAAAGAAACTGTGTCACTGGGAATCACGATCGGCGATATCCCGACAGTGACATAAGTGTGGTGGGACCACCAGGGTTAGAGTGGTCAGACCACCAGGGACAGGTGTCGCGCCATGCCGAAATCGCAGATCGGGGTTCGGGAAAACACAAGTCCTGGAACTCATAGGTTTCGGATTCGCGAACTCGCGAACTCCGATACACCGAGGGAGGATAGGTGACAAAGGTCAAATATCACGAGGGTCAACGCCAAGTACCATCGGAGATGGGGAGTCAAGGATCCGTGAGGACGGAGGATCACGACAATGCAAGTGCCGATTTTCTGACGGGAAAATTCTCGATAAAAGCAAGGAACACCGACGAGATCTGAGTTGTTCATTCCGAGGACACGTGGAAATCATCTAGTGCCATCAGTGAAAGCTCCGGAAGAGGGCTTCATTGGGCATCAATATATCGGGATTCCCAGAAACATAGCAACATGGTTTTTGAAATCGCGAAACGCGATTTCCCGATAAGCCAAGGGACAATGGGGCCCACGGAAGAGTCAACGGTGGACAGGTGGCATCGGGTGTCGGGATATCGGGAATTTTGTAGACACGGGATTCATGCAATGCAATATTGCGATATCCGAAATCCCGATAAGGGATAGGACTGCGGTCACAAGGCGAGGTCGTGTGGACCACGAGCATAGATTAAAAGGCTAATGTCCTAGGAGCTCATCGAGGATCAGTGGATCGGGAATCCTAAGGACGTGCGCACGTTGACATCGCAAACACCGAAACCCCGAATCCCGATAGGGTGATACAAAGCCACGGTCATGAAGGAAGTTCATATGGACCAAGCTCATAGCGAAGGGGCTAACAAAGAAAAGAACCCATCGGGAAGGTTAAGAAAAAAAATCCCGATAGGAAGGTATATGGTAACGGTCTTGTGAGCGTGGTCATATAGACAAAGGTATAGCCAGTAGGGGCTAGCTCATAAAAATGGAAATCATCGCAAATTGAGGGTTGGAGAGGTAAGGAATTTGCGACAGCAAAAGGTTCGAAACCCCAAAACCCGATACAGAGTTGGGGATAAGTCACGGTAGGTGTAGAGGCCGTGACGAGGGAAGATAAGGCCCATGGATAGGGGCATTCGACAGTGAAACCCGAGAGGATTTAAAGGGCCGCTTCGGCTCAGATGAGAGGAAATTGAACGATCCGGTATACCCATAAAACTAGATATATTTACACATATAGCAACATACATATGCACAAATGAATAAATTTATAAATATAAATGAAAGAAATTGAAAGCAAAATACCAAAATCCGTACAGGGCGAGAATTACAAGAAAATTATTTTGTTTCAAAAGAGGAAATCACCATTCTTTACCACAGCGTAAGGAAGGTTTATGCAATTTTTGGATTCAAATAACCCCGCATTCTTCATGAAAGTACTGAAACTGTGCACAATTGGTGGACTGAATCGTACCTCTTACCATAGCTGAGGGCGAGCTCTGCAAAGTGTACAGACAGGGGATTGATTCCCAATATTTCAAGGAGACTGGACTCCAGGTCCTGGATCTTGTCAGTGGCCACATCAATGTACTCTGTTACTATAAAATGAACTGGAGCATATACAGCAATACCCAACACTAACAAGGTGCTCAGAACAATGGCAAGGATGTGAGCCATGGCAAGGGAGATTCTGGAAACCTCTGAACAGAACAGAGGAAGACTTGTGGTGGACGAAGACTGATGTGAGGAAAGTCCCAACGATTGAGAAAGTGAGACAGAGGAAGGACGCATAGGGAGTCGAAGCGCTGACAGGTGTACAATTTGGGGGCTAGATACGAGGGAGCTTGAGAAAGCCAGACGAGCACATGGAACCCATGCGTGCCCGACCCCTTGGGTATACGCTCAATTATTTATATATATATAATATAAAGTGTTAGAAATAATATAAAATAAATTAAATAATTTAGTATAAATGATTTATATATAATGAGGTCAAATTAGCTTAAATTTAAAGTAAGGATAATTTGAATTAAATTAGTGTAATAATAATTTTAAAATTTATTTATTTATTTAAGTATAAGGTTAATCTACCTTAAAATTCGATGTTAACCAAGATTAGATGCTTAATCCTAAACCGAACCTATCCAATTCCCCTGATGGAGTAATGTATGTTTACAGACAAGTAAAGAAAACTTACGCCCAACCCTGTTTTTAAGTTTAAGTAGCACTAATTTGAAACATCCTGGAACTCACCCTGATAACTTTGGGGTGATGCAGGTTAAGTTATACAAGATGGCCAGGACTTGAAGGGGTCGAGGCAAGGGAGCGTCGTCACGGGCACCACCGACGCCACCCACACCATCGACACCACCGACACCACCGGCACCACCACCACCATCGCCCGAACTAGCCCTCATACTACGCTCGTTGGAAGCCATTAACGAGACTTTGGAGGGGCACCAACCAGCAGGGACTGAAGTGGAAACCCCACCATCTGGAACGGGTAATCCATAAGCATCAAGGAACTCAAGGGGAGAATTTCCACCTGAATACATCACGCGAGAATTGCAGAAGATCAAACTTCCAGAGTTTTCCGGAGGTCGCGCCAATGAACGCGCGGAAGCATGGTTGGAAGGCATGACAAGATGTTTTGCCTTAAGGACTATGCGTCCAATTCCAAGGCCAAGATCACAATTTTCCAGTTAAAAGATAGTGCCTTGAACTGGTGGGGCAACTTGGAAAGACAACTGCACCTTACCCCAGACACAGTATCTTGGGAACTTTTCGAGGAGAGGTTCAGAAGGAAATATCTACCGGCATACTACGAGGAGCAACAGGTAGGGGCATTTCATGCCTTAGTACAAGGAAATAGAACTGTAGAAGAATACGAGATCAGGTTTATGGAACTTGTCAAGTATGTTTCGTATATGGATAATGACCAGCGACAGGCAGAGCGCTTCGTTTATGGATTGAACCCGAAGATAAGAGCTATGGTGCGGATGTGGAAACTGTCTTTAGTAGCGGAGGCAGTAGAAAGTGCGCGTTATGCGGAAGAACACATGAACTTAATAGGAGGTACAAGATCGACATTCCCACATCACCCTGGATTCGTAGGAAAGACCCTGAGGACATTTACTAGGGGAGGGGGCTCAAGGCCACCACCTTATGGTAACAAGTTCGTGCCAAGGACAGTAGCTGCAGGGATTTCAATGGAAACTAGTGCGGCATCTCATTCATCGCCAAAGGTACAGACAGGTCCACGATCATCTCTAGGAACAACTAGTAGGGGCAGGGCTTCAAGGGGAAGGAACTCGTTTAGGAATCAGTCACATAACAGTGCACCGGTTCAATCTCATATTGCCTGTTGGAGATGCAAAGGACCCCATTACGAACGAGACTGCCCCAAGTTACAACCAGGGTTTATGCATAGAGAAGGAAAGGCACCAATGGGGAGGTCAAGTGGCAACCATCAAATTTACGCAGCGGTTAATAACCGCCAGGCCGAACATCAATCCACCATGGCGGAGTCATCAAGTACGCTAAATCATATTAATGTTAAGATTTTGTTTGATTCTGGTGCGACAGATAGTTTCATTTCACCATCTGCATTAGAAAAGAGTGGGTTGGCAGCCTATGAGCACGATGATTTTAAACAAGTCGAGATGGATTCGGGGGAAAAACAAGCTGTAGGACCTAGTGTCGATAATTGTATAGTAGACCTAGGAGTGTGCACTACCAGGTTGAAGGTATATGTCACTGCTCTTGGGGCATATGACTTAATCATTGGAATGGATTGGCTAGCAGCTCATCGAGCTTTGGTAGATTGTTTCGCAAAGAAGGTGCTTTGTATTGATGATGAAGGAAGACCAATAGAGATCCATGGTGTACAGAGAAAAGTTTCATTACGCTTTATATCAACTATGAATGTCAAGTGATGCTTGAGACAAGGGTGTCAACTTTATGTAGTGGAGGCAGTGGAAGAAAGGAAGGGACCCTCATTAGATCAGTACCCAGTATTGTCATAATTTCAGGATGTTTTTCCAGACGAGTTACCAAGGTTACCTCCTGAGAGGGAGCTTGATTTTACCATTGATCTAAAACCTGGTGCAGAACCAATATCCAAGACTCCGTATAGGATGACGGCACCGGAACTTTGTGAATTACAAATGCAGTTGAAGGAGTTACTAGACTTAGGGCTAGTAAGGCCCAGTGTCTCGCCTTGGGGCGCACCGATAATTTTTGTAAAGAAGAAGGATGGATCCTTACAACTTTGTATAGACTACAGGGATTTGAATCGTGCTACAGTGAAGAATAGGTACCCCATGCTACGAATAGATGACCTCTTTGATCAGAGGAAAGGAGCAACGGTATTCTCAAAGATCGATTTACGATTAGGGTATCACTAGTTAAGGATTAAGGAAGGTGATATCCCAAAAATTGCCTTTCGGAATCGGTTTGGACATTACGAGTTTGTTGTGGTACCTTTTGGATTGACTAATGTGCCAGCAGTATTCATGAGCCTCATGAACGGTGTATTCTGGAAGTACTTAGATCGTTTTGTACAAGTTTTTCTAGATGACATTCTCATCTATTCCAGGAATGAAAGAGAACACGAGGAACACTTGTGAATAGTGTTGTCTTGCCTTAGGGAGAACAAATTGTATGGGAAGTTGTCGAAGTGTTCCTTCTTCCAGAAAGAGATACACTATTTAGGTCATATCATTTTAGGTGAAGGAATCTCGGTGGACCCAGAAAAGGTAAAGGCCATTATGGAATGGCCAGTGCCGAAAAGTGCACATGAGGTGAGAAGCTTCATGGGGATAGCGGGTTATTAACGGAGATTTGTGGAAGGATTCTCAAAAATAGCGAAACCCATCACCACTTTGAAATGCAAGGGGGTCAGGTATGAATGGACAGAAGAATGTGATAGTGCATTCATTGAGCTTAAGAGGTTACTAACTAGTGCACCAATTCTATGAGTGCTAGATATGGAAAAGGACTTCATGGTCTGCACGGATGCCTCGAAACACGGATTGGGGGCCGTGCTAATGCAGGATGGAGGAGTGATAACTTATGCGTCAAGAAAGTTGAAGAAGCACGAGGAGTTATAAGTGACTCATGATTTAGAGTTGGCAGCTGTAATGTTGGCTCTGAAACTTTGGAGACACTATCTTGTGGGGCGAAATTTTGAACTCAAAACGGACCATCAGAGCTTAAAAAATCTCTTCACTCAAAGAGATCTGAATTCCAGGCAAAGGCGATGGAGTGAGTTTATGAGTGAGTATGATTTTGGTATTTCGTACATAAAGGGAAAGGAGAATGTGGCCATGGATGCCTTGTGTAGGAGACCACGTATCTTCTCCTTGGTAACCTTAAAGGTTAGTCTGAGGGAACATGTGTTGGCACAACTACTAGGAAAAAATTGGTATTTAAAGGTTACTTCAAACCTCTAGAGTGGGAGGCGGATAGACCCAAAGTATGAAGGATATAATCTAGAAACAGACGGATTGTTAAGATATCAAGGAAGGATGTACATCTCGGAGAATGGGGATATTCGAAGCACCATACTGAAGGAAGCCCATAGAGCACTTTATTGCGCACATCCGGGTG
This sequence comes from Picea glauca, assembly GCA_000966675.3. Taxonomy (NCBI): domain Eukaryota; kingdom Viridiplantae; phylum Streptophyta; class Pinopsida; order Pinales; family Pinaceae; genus Picea; species Picea glauca. The sequence goes on from JZKD02S1284280.1 coordinate 164,031, forward strand.
TGAAGAAGATGTACGCAGAGATGAAGAAACTCTTCTTTTGGGTAGGCATGAAGCGCGATGTAGTCCATTTCGTCGCCAGATGCCTAGAGTGTCAACAAGTGAAGGTCGACCACCATCACCCGGCAGGCCTCCTACAACCACATGATGTCCCTATGTCCAAGTGGGAAGTCATCTCAATGGATTTTGTTGTAGGATTGCCACCCACATCTCATAGACACAATGTCATTCTTGTGATAGTGGATAAGTTAACCAAGAGTGCTCATTTCATTCCGGTTAGAGACACATATGATGTTACTGATGTGGCTCAAGTGTTCTTAAGCGAGGTTATCCATTTGCATGGGATACCTAAGAAGATCATTTCAGATAGGGACTCTAGATTCACTTCTAGGTTTTGGACAAGTTTACAGTCAGCATTGGGGACTCAGTTGAACTTAAGCACA
>JZKD02S1284280.1:166907-178157 GCA_000966675.3 Picea glauca
AGAGATCTATTGTATTCTGCGATGAGCAGAGTGTTCTGCACTATTGTGTTTTGCGTGAGCAGAGAGCCTCTGGACGGTTTTGTTTTGCTGTGAGCAACGATTTTCTGTGCACTGTTGTATTTTGTGGACTGTTGGCTTGCTGTGAGCAAGGAGTAGAATTCCTGGTTGAGATTTGATCAGGGAAGGCACTGAGTTGCTGGAGGTTTTGGGCACGGAGGGCCAGGATATCCGTAGATATCCTGGAGAAGGTAGTTTTCCTAGTTGGCAAGGAGGACAATAGTTTTGGGCAGTTATTTTCATGTTTGTGGCAGGGTTGATCTGTGTAGCAAGGAGAAGAAGGGAAGCAACAAGGCAAAGAGGCAACATAAATTAGCATCAGATCCAGGTACTTGTTAAGTTATGTATTTATTTCATTCTGCCATGAATTTAGTATTTATTGATAAATCTAAGTTACTGAAGTTGTTGTTATAAAATTCAATATCATGCTATGAAGTTTTGTTTCAGTTTACTTTCATAAAATGTTTAGGAAACTTAATGATGTTTAGAAATATATGGGCATTACAATAATACAGATATGGTATGTGTTTTTTTTTACCTTGTTTGGTCTAGATGTTGACCATTCCTTTTCTCGTGACTTTTAGAATATTGTTTGACCCCAACTTGACTTCAGTCCTCACTGAATCATCCATTTCTGCAATTAAGCTTGTATCTCCTGTCATATGATTACTACATCCACTATTTAACAACCAAATATCATTAGAAGTCTCTTGAGCATCCTTACAATTAAGGAATAATGAATATTCATAGTTTTTAGATGTGTTAAAATAATTTTCATCCTGTCTAGTAAGATCAACCTTCTTCTCAGGGATAATTTTAAGGGACAAATTTCGCTCATAGCCTAATTTTCCATGCTTTTTCCCCAAAAAATATTAGCCAAGGAAGGAAAAAACGTACAGTGGCTATCCTAGCAGTTGGGGCATAAGAAAAAGGGTAGACTCTCTTAAGCGGCGGTGAAAGAAGGAAGGAACCAATCTTGACCCACAACGAATCGACAACAATTTGTCTCCTAAAACCCTCACCATTCGTGCAATCTTCCTCTTCCACTCGAATCTTTAATCTTTTATAGATTGTGGTCTCCTCTATGGCTTTGTTGCGATATGCATCTTTTTCTCTAGCTTCACTTTTACATAGTATCCTTTTTAGCTCTCGGGTTCGTCTTTGGCTCTACATAATTTCTCACTAGCTTCATGACAATTGTGGTTGTATGAACTCTTACACAATTACACACAAAAACCCAAATCAAAACTAAACACAAGAGACACAAAAGTTGTAGTAATTATTTTCTAACAAGTAAACTTTATTAAAAAACCTATTACAAATTCCATCACAGGTTGCACCAGCCTATTCCTATATAATCTCATCCACACCAAGACTAATATCCTACAAAGGGAAAACAACTAAGTAGTGATTGCAGAAAGAGAGCATATAGTTCACTAATCTACTCAATTTATAGTTCAAGTTTTATATAATTTCTCTAAATTAGGAACACATGTTGTACTTGACAACATTCACAAAGGCTCTAGCAAAAAATTTTCCATTAGGTCGAGAGAATGCTTGCAGGCGGTTGGCTGGAGGTGGCTGGTGAACAAATTAACGAACATTGTACCTGATACCATTCACAAAAGCCTGAAGACAACATTTTCGATGGAAAAGAGAAGTATTTATATTTATGTGTAGAATCTCTATGAAAATAACCGAACATTCATCATGTGAATACATATATGTGTGTGTGTGTCTGTGTTTTTTAAAACATAGATTAATTAAGTTGTAATGTTTATTAGTATAGGCAGTGAGAAGACATATAGAAGCTGAATTAAATGTGGTAGTTGGCAGAGACAGTGGACTGCAGAAAATATAAAAAAACTTCAAGAAACCGTCGGAAGCTCTGGAGGCTTCGAGATAGACCTGCTGCATGTAAATTTTTCTATAAATTCACATCAATCGAACCCATTCCACATTGTCTCAGTTTCAATTGATTTTTTCATTCATTTCCCTTCTCTATGTTATTATGTGTTGTTTTGATTATGTGTTATGTTCTTCCTGGTCTCTTCATGGTATTAGAGCGACGTTGATATTGGGTTGTCCGCTAAGATGAGTTTTGTTCCTCTTGCTCTCTCATTTCCTGAAGATTGAATTGTGTGTTTTCCCAAAGTGTTGCATGTTGGAGCTGTTGTCAAATGAATTGTTGTCTTCTACCAGGCTCGAATCAGATTGTTGTTCTAGCAACATAGATGTAGAGAAAAACTCCTGAATGTAGAAGCCGAAACACGAGATTAACTGGTGAAGGAGGTTGCGTTGGGGTTAAGTGGTGAAGGAGGTTGCGTTGGGAGGAAGAATCTGTCACAAGGAGGGTGAGCTCTATTTTTCCTCAAATCAAAAATTTGATGAAGTTTTTTTTTGGGTTAACCATTGGGTTCTCGGAGTCTCCTTTTTAAAATAATAATAAGGAAATTTAAAATAGCAGGAAGAGATATTTTCAGTGTTATTTTTTTTGCTATTTTGTGAAGAAGCCATCATTTATGTGTGTGGGATATTGTGTGAAGAAGGGATAATTTATGTGTGGCATTATTTTTTGATTGATGAAATGGCCATTAACATGGGTATAATTCCAGAAATTAAGTTAAATGGGAAAAAGTATAATGATTGGTTGCATAAAATAGAGCCATTTTTAACAATGAGGAAGCAATATGATTTGGTTAGTGGGAAAGAAGCCCATCCTACTGAAAAAAAGGCTCTTGAAAAATGGGATCAAATAAATAAGGAAGTTGGTGCATATATTAAAATTTGTGTCTGATGAAGTATTTGCAGAAATTAAAAATTTAAGAGAAGGCACTAAAATATGGAAGGTACTTGAGCAATTATATCATAATACAAGTGAATCATGGATCTTTTTTTCTTAAGTAAAAAAGGTTAGTACCTGCTATATTAATTTGACAGAGAAACATAGGCAAAAATACACAGAGATATTGTCGTCCTAAGCCACCAAAAATGCTACCGTTTTACCGGAAACCAACATAATTTGGGGTGAAATATGTCTAGGAAGATAAGATAAAAATTGTTTCTCCCTTTGTCCTGCCCGAAGGAAACTAGGACAGATGGCCATAGTTCAAGTTAACATTGAGCAACAACATGATGAAAAACAAACTAGCATAGGAAAACTCAGATACCAGGTGACCTATCGCAATTTCCTTTCTGACACGTGGATCTAGCCGGGATGGAAAATGGCTGTGCACACATTGGACATTTCCACTTTGCTGGAGCATTGGAGTACACGTCAAGGACCAGGTCTAGATGATGTCCCATGAGGAGGGCTCTGTGCTCCTGGTCTGCCATGTGGCCTCAGAGTTTGAGCACAAGAGCCAGATGCACAGAGGAGTGGACCATGCAAATCATTGTTTATTGCCTCCCCGAAGGTATCATTCCCCACTTCCACGCTCATCCCTTCTTTGGCCTCGTCCACGTTCATCCCTGCTCTGGCCTCGTCCACGTTCATCCCTACTTTGGTCTTGTCCACATTCATCTCTGCGTCGGCATTGTTATGAGCCTCATCATCACTCGTTACCTTCTCAGCATGGTGGGTGGGGTTGTAGTCACTCGGCCACGGTATTTCTTCTACATAACAAACTGGTAATTCTTCTGCAGGCTCTCCCTTCAGACCACTTCCAGTTTGTGTTTCAGTCTCAGTGGCTTGAGGTTTCAGGGTGGTCACGAAGTCCTCCGGGCATGGTGTTTCTTCAACATAACAAGTTGGGAACTCGTCCGCAACTCCTCCCTTCAAACAACTTCCAGGCTCAATTGCAAGGGTGTGTGTGCTACGCTCTATCCCAGGCTCAGCTATAGTGGCATGGAGTGCCAAGCAGTCAGCTCTTGCTCTTTGTCAGAGGATGGAAGTCACCATTTACAGAGGGTGCTCAAGGTTTTGTCTTCTTTGTCACTGCTCTTTGTGGGTGTACCAAGCTGAGCCTCGACGAGGCTTGCCTCACTTCCTTGTCATTCCAGATGAGGGGTGAATGGAGATACAGAAAAAACTGCACCAGAGCTCCCAACCGACTGGGAGGTCCAAAACGAAAATGAATCAGCTCTGTCCAGGCTCTCCAACTTTCAATTTTTCGAATGACGGCATTGCATGGCTTCCTATTAACTCTGTCATATTGAATGTTGGTTGTGCTAGTGTGTTCGTGAGAGGGAGAAGTCTCGCCTCCGTATATTGGCTGTAATGGCCTGCTACCATCGTAAATGTTGAAGGGATGGGGAGCGGCCTACAACATTTAAGCTGTGGCTTGATGTTGATCCATGTGGCAAGGCGTCACCGCGTGTCACCCCATCCGGGGCTGAGGAGTCTTTGTTTGCAAGGTCTCTGCATCGCCTTGAGAGATCTATATCGTCAGAGAGATGGGCTTGCCAATGTATGAGTTCTGACTTAGTATCAACTCCAGTATTCGCCAGGTGATCCGCTACTTTGTTTGCTTCTCGTTTCACATAAGAAGGGATTAAAGTGAGATTGGGGTGGATGAGAGCTCCAAAATCCTCCAGAAGGCTTGAGAGTCTCCAGCTGGGGAGATTCACCTAGGATGTTCGCCATGCAGGATTTTGGAGATGAGTTGGGTGATGATTTGAGAGTCTCCCTCAATGATGACTTGATGATAATGGTTTAGGATGGAAACTTGGAGGCCCCTGACAAGGCTTATAAGCTCCGCAACATTGTTTGTATTCTCACCCAAAAATCCATCCACCAGGTGAATGATCCCACCAGTGTGGTTTCAAAGGATGGTGCCGAAACCTGTTGGTCCAGGGTTTCCCCTAGAGGCCCAATCGAAGTTTATATTGATGAAGCTTGATGGAGGTGGGGTCCATATCGTGGAGTTGTTGGCTTGTTTGCCTTTAGTCTTCACCTGAGTTTGCACGTGAATTTGCATGTCCTAGATTCTAAGTATGTTTTCCTCCTCGGGAACGCATTGCATGTCTTCGTGATGCCAAGGTTTACTATGGACTATTACTCGAGTTAACTTCTTAACCCTCTCCCACGTAATAGTGGGAAGGGAAGTTTTTGAGTGGAATATTCTCTTATTTCTCTCTTTACAGATTGCCCATAAGGTGAATCCCGGGAGTAGCTGCCAGATGCGTTGGAGAATTGGATTATGGAAGGAGATCATCTCCCAGTTAGCGATCGTGTCCCTAATGCTACCTCGGTTTCTATTAAAGCGTTTCATGGCTTGTGCCCCCCAATCCCAAATATGCTGACTGTAGTGGAAATTGTTGAAGAGATGTTCCATGGTTTCCTCTCTTTGTTGACATAGGGTGCATCTGGAGGGACCTATAAAGCCTTTCCTTAAAATATTATCCCACGTGAGGATATAGTTTTGAGCTATGAGCCAAAGAAAAATGGACACTTTGGGCGAAAGAATGCTTTGCAAGATTTTACTCCAGATTATTTTGGGGCTTTGGTTGTGGTAGTTTCCCTGTAGGTAGTATGCTTCATTAACTGAGAAAATACCTATTATAGAGTGGCCCCATCGGAGGAGGTTCGGTCCTTCTTTGATTGGTATTTTCCAATGCATTGCACATTCTTGCCAGGGTAGAAGGTCGATATCATCCGTGAGCTGTAATTATGTTCGCTCTGTTTTCCACTATCTCCAGGGTTGGCTTCGGTGAGTTGGATTCAGAGGTATTTAACTTTCCTAAAGATATTCAGATGTAACCTTTGTTTGAGAGCATTGAGGATTTCCAAGTCACTGAGAGGGGGTAGTTGTTTCCATGAGTCCTGCCAGAAGAGTGCACTTTCCCCGTTTCTCACTTCCCAGAAAGCATGCTTCTGGATAAGAGGGCGATTTTTCCAGGAAGTGTTCCATATATTGGATCCCTGGATATGTTCATTGAATCTAATTAATTGGTCAGGCTGTGTGTTCGAGGCATACTTTTGTTTCCAAATTTGTTCCCAAAGTTCTGTCGGATGTTGCAGTCATCTCCACCACATTTTGGCCCCCATGACCTGATTAAGCTTTCCCGGATCACGTAGTCCCAACCCTCCAAACGTTTTGGGTTTACAAAGTTTATCCCATCCGACTAGTGCCCACTTTTAATTGTTTTGGTGTCCATGCCACAAGAAATTCCATTGGAGGCTCTCGATTGCCTGAATGACCGAAATAGGCGCTGCCAAAGCAGTGAAGAGGTAGGTGGGTAGTGCTTGCAGGACTGACTTGAGAAGTATCAGTCTGGAAACAATATTAAAAGGTCTAAAGGTCCAATTATTCAGCCCGTTGGAGATAGATAGGAGAAGGTTGTCCCATGAAATGGATCGTGTTGGCTCTCCAGTGAGGGGTATGCCTAGGTAAATGGAAGGAAGGGAGCTTTTAGAAATGCTTAGAAGTCTTGAAAGATGATTCTGAACCATGGCTGGCGTGTTGAAAAAGTAGATTTTGGATTTGTCCAGGTTTAAAAGCATGCATGAGGCTTCCGTGAAGTCAGAGAGAATTGAGTTGAACTTTGTAGCCTCTTAGATGGTAGGGGTGTTCATAAGTAGGGTGTCATCGACAAACTAGTTGTGTGAGGGCATCGGGTGGAGGTTATAAAGGGGCAGTCCTTTGAGGGATCCTTCAAGAACCACTTCTTTGAGATAGCGACCTAGTCCTTCTGCCATAAGCACAAAGAGGAAGGGGGAGAAAGGATCACCTTGTCTGATTCCCCTGGTGGAATGGAAGGGCTGGGAGGGTGTCCCGTTGACTAGAATGGGAAAAAAAGTTGAGGAGGTGAGCTTGAGAACCCAGTTGACCCAAAGTTTATCGAAGCCAAAGGACTCCAGCACTGATCGAAAGTATTGCCAGCTTAATCTATCGAAAGATTTTGAGAGATCAAGTTTAATAAGCATACCTGGTGTTTTGCTCGCTTTTAGAGAGTGGATCACCTCATTGGCCAGAATGACATTGTCCATGATTTTTCATCCTTCTACATAGTCGGCTTGCTCTTTGGAGATAATGAAAGGTTGGAGTAGTTTGAGGCGAGTGGCAATAACCTTTGTGATTATTTTATATATGACATTGTAGAGGGAGATTGGTCTGAATTGCTTTGGGTGAGTGACACGCTCCTCCTTGGAGATTAAAGTGATGAACGTTGCATTGAGTGCAGAGAGTACTTGTCCAGAGGTACTTGATTCTTCTACCACCAGCCAGACGTCTTCCTTGATCATGTCCCAGCAGTGATGGAAAAAATCCGTGGTGAAGCCATCCAGACCTAGTGCTTTCCCTGGGGGAATTTCCTTTACTGTTGTGTCCACTTCAGCCTGAGTGATTGGCCTTAGCAGTGCTCTGTTCTTCTCAGGGGTAACCAGTGGGGGTATGTGCTTGGTTATTTTCTGGATTGCTTCTTCCCTATTCATATTGGTCTCTGTGAGGATATCTTTGTAATAAGAGTTGAGTTCCTCCGCAATTTGGTCATGATCTCTTATGGGGATGCCTTGAGAATCCTCCAATTGAGTGATACGATTGATGTATCTTCAGTGTGTCATTTCTCTATGAAAGAATTTTGTATTTCGCTCCCCCTCTTTAAGCCATTGAACCCTGGATTTTTTCCTCCAAAGGATTTCTTCTTTCTCTCTGCATACCTCCTTTTCTTCTTGTAGTTGCTCCTCTTCCTTCACTAGGTTTGGAGTTCTACTTCCTGAGATGAAGGTTCGTTGTAGGTCTTCGAGTTTGCACTCGATCTCCTTCTGCCTTTGGAAGATATTTCCAAAAGTGGATTTGTTCCAGCTCTTCAATTGTTGCTTGAAGTTCTTGAGGCACTGTTGGAATTTATACATGTGAGTACAATGATCTATTTCCACCTAGGCCCACTAGGTGTGAGCCAGCTGGTGGAAGTTTGGGTGGGAGAGCCAAAAATTTTCAAAGCGGAAGGGTTGGGGTCTGGGGGTGATACTCGGGTCCAGGCAAAAAACAATAGGCCAGTGGTCTAACCCTGATTTTGGCATTATGTTTGCTTCCATTGCCTGATCAGCCCCAAGAAGGGCTTCAACTACGAGAAAGTGATCTAATCTGTAGGCTACATGCTAGTGTCTTGTTCTTCTATTGGACCAGGTAAAGATTCCATTTCAGGTTTCCATGTCAACCATGTTTAGTTTCTCTATTAGGGTTTTGAACTTACCACTATCCAGCTCCAGCCGTTTTCTTCCTTCGGTTTTCTCTTCTAGTGTCAGGATCATATTGAAGTCACCGCCGACGATCCAGTGTGGCGTATGTAAAAGAGTTTTGACATGCTGTAGAATTTTCATGAAGCTCTCCTTTTCTTGGGTAGTTTGTGGACCGTAGACATTTGTGATGGCTCCTTCCTTAGTAGATATTGTGACTGTGAAGTAAGATGTTAGAGTGCCGGTCATGGAGAAGGGTTGTTGCAGAGAGATTGTATGTTGATTCCAGAGAATGGATAGTCCTCTAGAGGCTCCCACTGAATCTTAGTGAAAGAAATCACAACCTCTCCAGCTTCGTCAGAAGATATTTTTAGCTTCCTGTCCTGCACACTTAATTTCTTGTAGAAGAAGGACGTCTAGGTTTTCAGCTTTAATACACTCTCAGAGGATCCTCTGTTTGGATCTACCATTGAGCCCTCTGATATTCCAAGTAATTGTCTTCATCATGAGGAAGGTGGAGGGGGGTGGAGGTATCCCTCCAATAACCTATGTATCTGGCCTGAGTTGATCATCAGGTGCCCTGCCACTTTAATAAGTTGATGGGTTGTTTTGCGTCCCCTTATTTTGTTTTCCTTGGTTACTCTCTTGGGTTCTGATCCTGGATCTACAGTAATACCCAATCTAGCTGTATATCCCGCTGTGGTGTTGGTGAACACTTTATGAACTTTGCGGAGCTGATCTACTGGGATATGTTGCAGGTATTTTTGGTTGAGGGCTTCCTCCATCTTTTAAATATCTATGTTCGCCAAATCCATTTCATCCATGAGCATGGTGGTATATTCGTCTGTGCTTGTTTGTGTTGCATGGGTCGTTTCCTTTGATTGGGTTGTGTTTGGTGCTTCGTTTCTTTTTCCCTTTGCCTGCATTTTTGCTTGATGGGGGTTCTGTTTTTCCTCCTCTTCTGGCAGCTGATTCAAAACGTCATAGGAGTTTTTAGTTGGGATCTTTGGAATCCTGCTCTGATTTTGTTTCCTTGGTGGGTTTTTACGCCTGCCTCTGACATTGGCGAAGCCATCCTTTTGCTTGATTTCATTAGTATTGGTGGTTGTAGTGTTCAAAGGGCAGTCTCTCAATAGGTGGTCGTGCTCATGGCACTTCCTGCAACAAAAGGGGATGTGTTCATAATCAATTGTTTGGTTCCAGTCGTCATCCTGATATTCTAGCGTGATAGATCCTGGCAGGGCCTTTGAGATGTCCATATAGATGCAGATGCGAGCATATGAGGTGTACTTTCTCATCTTTGTAGCCTCCAAAGCCATTACATATCGTCCCATGGTGTTTCCGATGCCCATGAGTATTTCTTCCAGCCAGAATTCCTAGGGAAATGAGTATAGATGAATCCACACTAGTGCTCTTGTAAAGTCCTCCTTATCCGGGTTGAATATGTCTGTCCAAAATCGCAGAAACAGTCCCGCTGAGTTATAGAAGTACGGTCCATTGTCGAAGATTTTGTCCTTGTCTTCGAGGTTGTACAAGATTATTGTGAAAAAACCCTTGGAACTGAGTTGGACTTCATAATCGCCTTTGGGGTTCCACCGGTCCTTGATCCAGCGTGTGAGATCACGTTCGGTCGGCCATAGGCCCAAAAATTTGTCGATCAGTGCATGATCCATCATGAACTAACTGTGCTCCCCTACCCATGTTGATTTGATGTGATAGTGTGGGGGTTTGTCCATTTGCAGTATACACTTGTCTGGTTCCCATCCTTTGGAAGATTTTGGATGAGACGTGCTCGTTTCTAGTTCCACTTATTTTTTGAGTCCTTGTTCTTGGAAGAAAAGTTGATCTCGCAGGTGCATCGATGGCTCAAAGGCAGGTTGCTTAGCACGGAGTCCATTCCTATCGTTGGCAGTGATGTTGTTGTACAAGGGGGGTTTCCCCCCCTCTTCCGAACTCATTCTAGGTGCGCAGTGACCTCGTGAGGTTTTCACCTTCCGAGCTTGGACTTTAGCGGCAGAGCTCTGGTGTCAGGGCACGCATCAAAACCTTCATTGTTGCAAAACACTAGTCTTAATACCACATGTTGTTAATAGACCATCACATGATATAATAGTGAATCATGGATCTTAAATCCTACTAGTGATTTACATAATTTGAAGTTGTCTAATAATCAAGAAATTGCACCTCATCTAACCAAGTTGAAAGATATGCGTAATGAATTAGAGATTCTTGGAAAAACATTGGAAGAAAAGGAGTTTGTCCATATCATCCTTCAGAGCCTTCCTAGTTCCTATCAGCCTTTCATTAGAGGGATTGACACAACTAATAAAATTCCCACTATTTTTGTATCTAATCTTAGTACCAAGTTATTGCAGGAAGACAAACGCCTAGCAAAGGAAAGGGAGTCATATAATGATGAAATTCATGCACTTGTCTCCAAGGGAGGATCAACTCAATATACAAAGAAATTCAATGATAAGACAAGTCAGTTTTCAAAGAAACTTGAATAAAACAGTCATCCTTATAGATTTAATAATAATTGTCATTATTGTGGGAAGCCACGTCATTATGTGAAGGATTGTCGCAAAAATCAATGGGACATGAAACAAAAGAAACTTAAATTTTCAAATCATAAAAACTCTATAAGAGAAAAAGGTAATGCTCTCTATGTTGCGCTTAATGCCAATGTTTCAAATAAAGATGAATGGGTCATAGATTCAGGTGCAACCAGGCATATGTCCCATAATAAGGAGAACTTTGTTATTTTAGATAATGATTGCAATAAGAAGAAAATTTTTCTGGGTGATGATACAACACTAGACGTGATTGGAATCGCAAATGTTGCTATTGAAGATGGAGTATTCAATAATGTTATGTTGGTTCCCAATCTTAAGTCAAATTTACTCTATGTGATTCAAATTGCAAATCAAGGTTATAAGTTTGAGTTTTATAAGGACACGTTCTTAATTAAAGATATTAATAGTAATTATAAAGTGGTTGCTTCTGGATATGTAGAAAATGGACTTTATAAGTTTGGAAGGTTTACCTCAAATGAGAAAGATTTGGTTGCATAA
>JZKD02S1284281.1:0-12061 GCA_000966675.3 Picea glauca
ATATATATATATATATATATATATATATATATATATATATATATATACCCTTTCTTATGTTCTCCGTGCACCACGATGTTGGAATGCCCAAACCCAACCATTCTTCAAGGAATAGGGTACTATGAAGAAGCCATGAGGATACGATGGAGTGCGTTGGTCAAGCGTGAGCATCCTCAAGGATCAATAAGAGTTGAGAAGGAATCGAAGAAAGACATTTGCAAAATGGCTAAGTTCAGGCATGGACTGTTAAGTCAGTGGAAAATCCCTAATTCACACGAAAAGAATCGTGGTTGTGGATTTTCCATGATGATTAAATTTGGGCCCTTTATCGAGACATGGTCGATATGCGACCTCAAGTGTTGATTGGGATAAAGGGAAAGATCTTGACCCTTGATTGACGCTTATCACAATGCCATACTCCAAAATCCACAAGGGTCATTGATCTGCTGGAGAGTGATCATGGACGATCCTAGATCGTTGGGTCCGTGGATATTAATACAGTTGGAGCCTCGTGGTCAGAATGACCTTGGAATCCCAAGGGACGATCTAGACCATCCATTGGGGTGAGGCCGTAATGAAACTTCATTGTAGATCTTGGTGAATTTCGTTAGAACGAGACCAAGGGAAAAAGGTGATGTCATCATGATGTACTCTAATGACTAGTATCACTACAGTGTCCAAAGAGGGTACGTTCTTATTGGTGATCGGAGAAAATGGGCAAGGGGGAGTCCTTATCGGATCACCACATGAGTTAGGTGTTGTTCTAGAGTCTGTACTTAAGGCTTGGAAGTACAGTGTCTAGGCATCCGAAAGTGAGTGAGGGATAAAGAAGGAAGAAAAGTCAACCTTTGGTAAGAGAAGCTAGGGATGATTTCTGGGTTGGCATTGTCTAGCTTCCAACTGTTCCTGGATGTTTATATCCCGTTCAATCGTTGCCCATGAATGTTCGAGTTCAACCCGGGTAGTGGCTGTTTTAAGAATAGTATCAAAAATATTTAAGGCAATATGTGTTTGGTATGATAGTCCAGGTTCGATATTAGGCTGTCTTGTTACAGGGATAGTCATGGAGGAACAAAATGATAAGAAAATCTCAGGGGAAATTTAGGTGCTGTCTCAATTTCAGTCGTATAAAAGAGAGTTTACGGTTCCAGGAGTGAAAATAGGGTGCAAACCAAAGGCCCTTTCCCGTAACTGAGTTATATTTTAATAAGGATGTATGAGGTGGGAGAAAACATTAAGTTGTCTATCATGTAAGGCTCCTATCAAGGGATAATCTCACTTATAAACAGAAGAAGAAAAATGTAAAGAAATAACCCGATGAAGCATAAAATATATATAGAATTCTAAAGTGTTGACTGGTCTTATACCTACTGATAGCTAGTACAGAGGGAAAACAATGAACAATATAGAAAACCAGAATTCATTCACTATAGTAGAGGTTGTACTAATTTATAGCGAAGCATTCATCAGATACAAATATGAAATGAAATGAAAAATGAGATACGAGGAAACAAACTCATAACATAGTCGTGACGGAATTGAGAATATTCGGATTTGCTTTATATTAACTCTCAAGATAAAAAACCTCTATTACAATCGACACAAAAAGGTCCAGTCCCTGTTCCTTCTTTCTATTGTATATTTATACAAATTTACATATGATGGAATCTCAATCGTTCTAGGATTTTCAGTTACAACAAGAAGGAGATCAATCGTTTCATTTCCTTATCTCTGTCTTCATTTGGTACTAGAAGATTGCCCTCTCGCATGCTCGGTACAAGTAACACATCTTTCCACTAGCCGAGATATCAACCTTGATGGTTCCGCTTGACAATTGGCCTCAAAAGAGTAACAATCTCGGGCTAATTGCGACAACCGTTCTTCCATCCGTCTGTCTATGATGTCAATGGCGCACAATTGCACACTTGGTTTAATCATACATTTATCTATTTGAACTATGTCTGCCATAGTTACTTGTGAGATCTCAGCCGAATCTCTTTCTTCTTTTTCATTCAAATCAAGTGAGATTTTCGCTATATTCATTTGACTCAATGCCTCAGCATTACCTTCGCTATCAATACCTAACATATTACCATATATAGAACCAAAATCCTCTTCTAAGGATTTCGTTACCTTCTTGGCTTGCAGCTTACCTTTTGAGATATTGTGCTCCCATTCTTTTAATAAATATTTCCTCTGGTCTCCTCCGAAATGGAAAACCTGGGAGTACTTCCCGATTCCCTGTTGTTTGTAGCTATTACAGCCTCTTGAAAAGCGACCCGAGCTGCTCCGACTTCTCTTTCTCTGACAGATAAATTTTCCAAAACTTGATTAACGAGTAAGCAGTTGTCCCGAATTACCTCTACCTTGGCGAGTAAATTTCGCTGGGTTGCATAAACTCTGCTCTGAAATCTCCATCGTCTGGGATTGGAACATCCCGATATTTATAACTTTACTTTCGGTGATGTAGCTGTTCGATCAAATCTTTTTGCTGGCTCGCTTGTATCTGACCATTCTGAACCACCAGCTCTGCTTGTTCAAGCTTAGTTTTGAGCAGCTCTATCTCACTTTGATCGGCCAACCTTGCTTGTTCTATCCCTGCGCTCGCCTAGTCCTTGGCAGCCTCCTCTGTTGTGGCTAGTCTGGCTTCTAGGGTTTTGATGAGGCGATTTTTTCACTTCAGCTGGTTTTTCAAAACCCTGACTGAAAATTGATTCGCTGTGACATATGCCCCTAATGTCCCATCTATTTCTATCGTGAACTGTTCATTCTTCTTGTCTTTCCCATTGGTCAACACTTTGTACTTCTTGGCTGTTGATCCCCTATCCTGATAAAATTCTCTCTTTACCACAACCTTTCTCTTCTTATCAAAGAAGAACTCATTTGGAGGGAGCTCTTCTATCCTTATAGGTTTCAATTCTTCATTTAAAATCCACCCTGCGTCTATGTTTCCCTGAGTTGACTGCAAGGGAGTAATGGATGCGATGGGATCTCCAATTTGCTTAGCTAGTTGTCCCGAAGTAGTAACTGGAGTCTGCTTTTTCGGCGTGTTGGGAGTCTTTATCTCTGTTTTCAGACTCCTAGTTTGCTCTTCCCCGTCCTGGTGTTTTTCTTGGCTGGGTGTCGCATCTTTGGAGCCTTAGGCTTCTTTTTGTTTCACCTCCGCTATACTCGGATTCTCACCCCGCAATACTGTGGGAAGACAATTGCATCGATGTTCTTGGAATTTCAGAACATCGGCCCTCTCTTCAGGTGCTAGGGTTTGTATCCAAGCCAAAATCTCGGCATAAGATCTTGCGCCTCGGAAAATGTCATCCGAGGGTGAATTTTTGTGTTCGAACCTTTTGAGTCCGGAACCGGCCAAATGATTACTTACGACCCTTTGCAGATCGTGCTTCTTGAATTCAATAAGAACCAATTTTAGGTCTTCTAGGGATGCTGCCTTAGCGTTAGCATGCCCAAAATCTAACAAAGAATATGAATTTAAATGAACAAGAAAAGGTGGCCATACCTTCTTTGAATATCCCTTAAGCTCCTTGCTTATGCCACCGATTACGGTTTGTCTAGCAACCTCACGACAAGCCAGCTTGTCGGGTATGAATAATGGTAATGCATGCAGGGGAACAGAAGCCCCGAAAACCCTGAGATATGAGAATTCTGATTCTACATACCAGTCAGCTATACTTCTCAGATTCATCACTATACTGTCCAAGATCCTGGGTGGCGGGTGGCCAAAAATAGTGACATGCAGCGGTACCATTACCCAGTTAAAGATTTCATACACAAAATATGCCACTTTGTTTTCCCACAATTTTGAATGGTAGACGTGGATGGGCTCGGCCTCTGATGGAGTCCAACTCCATCTCATTAAGGGAAAGGGTGTTAGAAAACACACGACGTCCATAATGTATGTGGACATAAAGAATAAAGCAATCTTTCTGCTCTCCTTCCGTGCCCGATACTCTGTAACTCGACTAGTCAAGCTATCAGACAACATTTTTGCCCAGTCGAAGGAACAACCTTTGACGACTTGATGTATTAGAGGAACCCATTGAAGAAATAAATGTGTGGTGTCCTCTCTCCCGTATAATCTGCAGGTCATCATAGCTATATATTTTAACTGTGGTTCCAAGGAAGCTATTGAATATATACCATTACTGTCTGCCCTGAACTTCGCAGGGTGTGAAACCTAATCTCTGATTAAACTGGACATAGTCTTTTCATATTGCACACATTCCTTCTGTTTGAAGTTCTCCAAGAATTCAACATCGTATGTAAGGTCCGACACGGTAGGCAACTTGTACATAGCCTGTAGTTGTTCGGGTCTGAAAGTCCCGATGGTGACCTTCTATTCATTGATGATGGTTCTGGTTGGTATGTCCACATGGTCTAATGCCCACTAGACCATATCATAGTAAGGGAGTAGTCGTGGCTTGGTCGCTACTTTATGCATTCTAGATTGGACGACGATCTTATATTTGGTGGTCAGGTCATCTTTTTCATTGTCACTGGAATCATCAGAATAATCTACTAATTCGGCCTGTAGAACATCAGAACAAACGACCAGGTCCAGACAGAGTCGACACTTCGAGGTGAAGTATCAGCGACATTGTCTGAACCTTGTCCCGAAACCTCAACGTTGGCTTTAGACACTTTTCACGGGGCCATGGCAGGGGATCCTGCTTTAGCTCTTCTGCGATAAAAATATGTATACATACAGAAATTAGTTCGCTGAGAAAAGTTTGCTCTACGTAGTATAGAAATGAATTTGTGATAACAAGTAACAACTTTATATATTCAACCATTTAAAACTCGATACCTTTTAAAAACAAAACGGTCAAATCATGCTTAAATATAAATTTGGCAATAAAAACACAATCCTTACTTGTCGATTCGCCTTGTTTCTAATTAATGCCATAAATTTTGGCAGTTCGAAATGTCAGTTGGCGTAAGGAAAAATTAAGACTGCCTCGTAGACTGTGCATGCATCAAATCACGAGAAATGCTGGCTTAGCTCAATTAATCAGGTTTTATCAACGTTAATTAATCTTTTGGTACTTGCTACATCGAAATTTTTTGTTTTAACCTTTTGAACCTCTAAGACTTGAGATTGCGATGATTATTTTTGGTTAAAAACATAATTATGATTAGGCACTTGATTAATTTCATGATTATTTATATCGCAACTTCGTGACTTGGAGCTTCGAAGGTATAGCTTCTGGGAAGTTTGTATGTCGAGTTGCGAAATCACGAGATCACGAAGATACGATTTAATTAAAATGGGGGATACAATCGGATTAAGTGTTTAATTAATTACGTTTCTATCTTTATCATGACTTCGCGACTCGGGGCTTTGATAGTATAGTTTTTTAAAGAAAAAAACTTCTAGTTGCAAATTCCCGACAGAGCTTAACCGTGGCTAAGATTTTTACCTTTATCATTAACGCAGGTTACTAAAACAAGAATCTCATGGTTTCGACTCTCGGGGTTATGACAGTAAGACTTTTGGAATTAGTAAACGCCGAGATGCAAAACCGCGATGATGCTTAACCATCATTTAGAAAAATTTTACTCTCGCTACTGACCTGGGTAAAACTTTAAAGTGATCTCACCGTTTCGCTCTTCGGGACTTGTGAACTAAGTGATCTATAACATCTGACATACGAAATCCTGAGGTAACAAAAAGGGGAAAATCATTTGAACAAAAAGTAGAACTCACCTTGAGAGTATGATAACCGTCGCCGTTCACGTGATGAGACTTCGAAGATTTTGGAACAAAAGAAGGAAAATATGAAAACCATCTTTCGATTTCGATCATTAAGATATGAAAATCAAAACGGATTGAAAAACAAAGGCAACTCCAACATCAGGTGTCAACGAACTTGAATTGTGACATCCACGATATGGAGACCCTATGTGAGTACCACATGTCTCACAAAGACGACATCCCACACGGCCTAGGGTTGATGAGTGTCATCCTCGTAGTGGCCCTAAATTGAGGGTCGTACGAGAAGGGAGCAGGGAAGCCATAGAACCCATTCCCAAATATTGACCGTCAAATCCCTCGAGACCAGATCCTGACATCCATCGTGACGGGTTATGTGGAGTATATCACAAAGTTACACTCCGAGGGAGAGATCTGATCATTGATCGATCAATATTGGCGGAGCTCCGAGGAAGAAACTGGGACCATTGATCTACCATAATCAGAGGGACTGCACAAATGATCTGGACCATCCACCCTTAGTTGATGGTTCCAACATATGACAGGGACAATAAAATGTGTCCTGACGAAAGAAGGCCATGTGTCACCCAAAGAGGGTGCCACGTGTCACGCAGTTTTGGAATAATTAGACAGGGGTCCACAGGGAAAATGTATTCCACATGTCAAGTGGTACGTGTGCCATGTGCCACCCCATGTGTCATGCCACATGTCAGTAGAAGATGGATTGATGAATTAGACGGAAGCCCAACCGAAGGTGAGGAGAATGGGTCCGTAAGTCCTCCAACCTGTGAACCCAACACATCATGAAACAAACTAAGTATCGAGACTCCACAGACTCATGAAAGTAGGGTTGTAGAATTTTACCTCTGCGAATCTGTGAGTCTGCAAAGATGGAAAAAATGGCTAAGTATTGAGACTCCACGGGCTCATGAAATTAGGGTCATGGAATTTTACCTCTGTGAGTTTGCAAAGATAGAAAACAATGGCTAATTATTGAGACTCCACGGATTCATGAAAGTAGGGTCGTGAAATTTTACCTCCATGAGTCCATGAGTCCGCGACGATGTAAAAAATGGCTAATTATTGAGACTCCATGGACTCATGAAAGTAAGGTTGTAGATTTTTTCCTCTACGAGTCCGCGAAGATGGAAAAAATGGCTTATTATTGAGACTCCACAAACTCATGAATGTAGGGTCGTGGAATTTTACCTTCCCGAGTCCGCGAAGATGGAAAAAAATGGCTAAGTATTGAGAATCCACAGACTCATGAAAGTAGGGTCATATCATTTTACCTTCATGAGTCTGCGAGTTCGCGAGCCTGTGTAGATAGAAATATGGCCAAGTGTTGATATTTTATGGGCAGACATGTGAAAGGAAAATTACAAAGGTATGTAGTCATGAGTCAACGAGTCCTTGAGTTCGCAAATAAAAAGGTATTGTCATTGAAAAGTCCTTGAATAAGCAAAGAACATTGGATATGTGAATGTAAGAAAGTAAGATAAGTTAGATAAAGTAATAAAAATTTGACAAATGATCCCTTAGAAAGCCTTAAGGGGACGGGTATGTTACAAAGTGGTAACAGAGCAAGCAACTACACTTGGCCTGCTTGGGCTCACGAAGGATCTGAATAATTTTTATTAGAAAAGTATAAAGGTAAGGATATACTACCCTACCCTATTTATAAGGACCTACTAATACCCAATCGGGTGACCAAGTACTTAGGCCTTTGATTGCATCAATATTTGTTGGCCAAGAGGTAATTTATTCATGGTATAACAAGAGGCCGAGGGGCAGTAATAACACCACCCATAGGAATGAAACTATGGCCTTAGTGACCACCATGTGTTCCCTAGTGGATGCCCCAAAAAACACCAGCATTAAGTAACCTTATTTAACTCACGTGTGGCTTATGTGGGCGCTTCTCGTCAACACTGTCGACCCTTTAGCATTATTCATGACTGATTTCATGGTGTATAATGACATGGATTATTGATCCAAATGTAATCATTGATCACGATTTAAAATCTTACCCACCCATATATTGACCATGGAGACCCTGACCAATGATGGGTATTGACAGACTGTTTGATCCTACGGTTCCTGAGTCCCCATTTTACCCAGCGCATGGAAGATCAACATATTTCATTGTGGAACAATTAACCCCATAATATCGAGAGTAATAACCCGAAAAATAATTAATCATGGGGATTTATTAAAAACCTTCTTACTGGAGAGATGAACACAATTATATGTTGTTTTTGCGCAACTAAATAGGGATTGTATACTACTGTAAAACACTAGATTTCTACAGAATAATATCAGTTTTAAAATGTACCTTGCTATTTTTTTAGATAATGGACAAGTCGACTAACAAAGAAATGTTGATTCTCAACACTTAACCAGTCTGATATTTCCCAGACAAGCTCTAAGAATAGTGATGGTGACCCACCATGAATGGGGGGAGAGTTTCCATAACAAAGAGGAATAATCTGATGAAAGGAGAATGGTAGAAACCTCTCCAAACTTGGCTGAGACCATGAGAAGTCTCAGGGAAGAGTCGCAAATCTTTAAGGCTGAAAATGACCATCTAATGAAGGAGCAGGAAAAACAGACCGAGATAAAGGTGGTCCTACTGCAAATTCTGTCAGAACAATGACAATTGCAACATGGGCCAACCGCCAACAACATGGGAAAATAATGTCCTGAGAAAACCTAGAGTTTACCTAAAATGCAGAGGCATGGACTTGAAAGCAACAATGCAAGAAGAAACCCTCTCAAGAAGGCTCGTCATGGAGCCAAGACACATGAAAAAACCAAAGATTCATCTAAGGATTTTTTTAGTGAAGGAGTAGAAAACTCCATAAAACTGTCCAGCGTAGGACCGGTTCCCTTTCCCAAAAGAAGGGGAAGAAAAGGAAGTACTCCAAGGGCAGAACCCCAGAGGAATTCAAGAAATCCAAGCCACCTATTTTTTATGGGGAAATAAAAAAAGGAAAAGAGGTAGAATCTTGGATATTGGGCCTGAAGAAGTATTTCAGAGTTCATAACTACTCTGAGAACTTGAAATCCCAAATATATATATTCAATTTGAATGGAAAGGCCTCTATTTGGTGGGAATACCTTAGAAATGTAAAAGGAATCCATGAAAAGGGGTTGTGGAATAAGTTTGAGAAATACTTCAAGAAGAAGTACCTTTCTGAGTGGTACTATGATGAAAAGATGAAGGAGTTCTATGATCTCAAATTAGGACAACTCATTATAAATGAATACATCAACAAGTTTATGGAATTGACGAGGTATGTACCCTGCATAAAGGATGAAAAGGTAAATATGCAACGATTTCTTAGTGGGTTGCCTCAATCCTTCCGGAACATGATTGAATTTGACGAACCTAAAACCCTGGAAGATGCCATTCGAAAGGCTAGATACCGTTACGAGCAACTAAACTACAAAGTAGAACCCCCCAAGGAATGGAAGAAGAAAAATAAGATGGGATTCAAGAAGATGGGAGTTAAACCTTCAAGGTTCAAGAATTTTGGGAAGAGTTCCAGGACGAGATTCCCTACAAAAAGTGTGAATCAACAGAACTTCCCATCTCAAGGTGGAAATAGAACTATTGGATCAACCCCGGGTAGGACTGAAAGCACAAAGAATGAACCATTGAAATGTTGGGGTTGTGGAGAAGAAACAATTATGAGGTACTTTCCTCATAGGAAGCCAAACAACAAGGGAATGTACAACATCCAAGAGGATACCACATTTGATGATGTAGCCATAAGCATACCAAAAATCGATTCAACTTTGGACAATCGAAAAGCACACCACCAAGCCTCGGTGGTGGAAATGGAAGGTATGGTCACCAACCATCTTATTTCTATTCTGATTGAAGTTGGTACTAATTTGAGTTATATTTCTCCTCAAATTGTTGTGAAGTGTAAACTATAGCAAGCAAATCACACTAAGCCATGGTTGGTACAACTAGCCACGAGAACAAAAATAAGGGTAGCAAGGGTCATAACAACATGTTTAGTCATTGTGAATGGGTTTCCTACCCAAGCCACCTTAAACATCTTTCCTATAGGATCATATGACATGTTGATCGGAATGGATTGGTTTGCTAACCATAAATCTAAACTGGATTGTTATAACAAAACCTTAGAATGTGAAGATGATGAAGGGGAGAAAATAAATTTGTAGGGAATTCAAAAACCTGTCTCAGTAAGAAAGATATCAGCCCTCCAAATGAAGAAGGCTTGTAGGAAGGGGTTCCCTTTGTATGCAATACAAGAATTAAATTCGATTAAGGACCAAAACCAAGCCTAGATGAGCACCCTATACTAAAATATTTTAGAAATGTGTTTCCAGAAGAGGTACTAGGGTTACCTCCCAAGAGAGATATTGATTTCTTAATAGAGCTTGTACCTATAGCAGTGCCAATATATAGAGCACGCTATATGATGAGTACCCCAGACTTAGTTGAGCTCAAATTGCAACTGAAAGAAATGTTAGACAAGGGGTATATTCAGCCTAGTGTGTCTCCCTAGGGAGCGCCAACCTTATTTGTAAAGAAGAAGGATGGAACACTCAGGTTTTGTATATACTATAGACAACTCAATAAAATGACAATTAAGAATAAGTAACCCTTGCCCATGATTGATGAATTATTTGACTAGTTAAGAGGTGCCACCATATTTTCCAAGATTGATCTGAGATCTGGATATCATCAAGTTTGAATCAAGGATGAGGACATATATAAAAATTCCTTTAGGACAAGGTACAAACACTATGCATTTGTGGTAGTGCAATTTGGTCTCACCAATGCACCAACCACCTTCATGTGTTTGATGAACAGTGTACTCAACAAGTTCTTGGACAGATTTATATTAGTTTTTATTGATGACATCCTAGTTTACTCAAGGAGTAAGGAAGAGCATGAAGAACATCTAAATTTGGTACTCCAATTACTAAGAGAGCACAAGCTCTATGCTAAGATTAGAAAGTGTGATTTCTTCCAAAGGAAAGTCCATTATTTAGGCCATGTTATCTATGAGAAAGGAGTAGAAGTTGACCATGATAAGATCAAATAAATTATAGATTGGCCCACACCCAAGGATGTCACTGACATTAGATCCTTCATGGGTTTAGCAGGATATTATTGGAGGTTCATAAAAGGATTTTCTAAGATTAGTCACCCAATCACTTCACTTCAGAGAAAGGGGGTCAAACTTATTTGGATAATTGAATGTGAGTAAAGTTTCCAGCAGTTGAAACACCTCTTAACACATGCCCTTGTACTGAAAATTGTAGACCCAAACAAGGAATTCCTGGTGTGCACCAATGCCTACAAAGAGGGACTCGAAGAAGTCCTCATGCAAGAGGGACATGTAATATTTTATGAATCTAGAAAATTGAGTAAACATGAAATAAATTATGTGACCCATGACCTAGAGCTAGCTTCCATAGTGCACACTTTGAAAATGTGGAGGCACTACCTCCTAGGCAGAAGGTTTTTCCTCATGACAGACCATAGTGGGCTAAGGTATTTATTTGACTAGGCCAAGCTAAATGTTAGGCAAGCTAGATGGATGGCTCTTATCTGTGAATTCAAATTTGAAATCAGACATATCAAAGGAAAAGAAAATCGAGTGGTTTATGTCCTTAGTAGAAGTATGAAGGTAATTCATTTATCATCCATCAGTATATGTGAAATAGATCTCAAGAAAAGAGTTAAAAGTACACAGGGGGTAGATAAGTTCTTCAAAACCGCGAAGATACACCTAGAGAAAGAGCTCACCAGAATGAAGTATGAAGGTTATCAACTGACAAGTGGTGGCCTACTAACATACAAAGGGAGGTTGTATATCCCAACTTGTGATTTTGAAAAAGTTCATATTGGATGAACTGCACAAAAGACCATTTATTGGTCACCCTAGTTATCAAAAGATGATTTCAATCCTTAGGAAATTGTTTTATTGGCCAAGAATTAAAAAAAGACACAACTGATTATTTGGATAAATGTCTAGAGTGTCAACATGTTAAGGTAGAACACCAACACCCAGAAGGTTTGTTGCATCCCCTTCCTATTCCAGAATGGAAATGGGAAACCATTTCCATGGACTACCCAAAACGAACAAACAAAAAGATGCATCATGGTAGTTGCGGATAAATTGAGCAAGGATGCCCACTTCATTCTAGTAAAATCCACTTGCAAGGAAATAGATATTGCCAAAATATTCATGAAAGAAATATTCACACTTCATTAGATTCCCAAGGAAAATATATCTAATGGGGATGCCAAATTTACCTCGGAATTTTGGAAGTCCTTGTTCATTGGTT
>JZKD02S1284292.1:0-12061 GCA_000966675.3 Picea glauca
AACATTATCCCCTGGATTTAAAATGGAACCCAACCCCCCACTCACCCTTTCATGTTGATTGTCTCACTCTCGATTAGGATGATATATCCCACCTGTATCGGGTGACACATACAAGCTTTGATGGTGGAATCACTCCCCAGGGAGAGTCACCACATGTCACCCACCCTAATCTTGCCCCATGTGACATCATTTCACCTCCCACCTTGGCTCGATGATGTACCTCTAGTACAACTTGATCTCCACCTCTGTCCTTGCCATGCCTTGGGCTCTCTAGGTTCATACATTTATAGCTATGACCCCTGCTACATTGATCATGGATTCTCATTTGTAAAATACTTCACCTTTGAGATGGGATGGCTCTATCATTTGCATCCTTAATGGGATCCTTATTATCTTATTTCCTATGTTTCCCCTCCTCTGTTTCCTTGGGATCCCTCCATGCTCCATTTTCTCTACACTTCTTCCCTCCCACTCTCGACCATGACCCAAGGTAGCTCACCGCATCGCTCCTGAGGGAGATCATCTCGTTGATATTCAAGATCCTTACTCATATCAATTGTAGATGAATCGATAAACGAATATCAAATTCATACCCTGCCTAATATTAAAGCGAAAATTGACCTAGTGGTGGCATATGTTTGAACCCTTCAACACTTTGTTCCTGATGAAGAGATAGTGAATAGCACTAGCTCTTGGATTCTACTCCCTAGCTCTACGCGTGCAAGGGAGTCCCAGTATCTAAATACCATTGAAATCTACTGACATATTAAGATGATGATGGGTAGAGTCCTTTTATAGAGTCACGAAGTGCACCATGATATTCTACTACAGTTGGATGACATGTAGTTGTAGATAAAGTTGGTGGACCATAAAATTAACCTATTGGCAGAGAAGCTAGTTGGACTAGACCTGAACAAGATGGATTTTCCTCAACCTCAGGTTATTGTGGCTGATGAAAACCCTCCTCTGGATTAATTCTCTCATGATTTTTAGTTTAGTTTTTTTGTTTCTCAGTTTCAGAGGTATGGGAAATTTTGGCCCACCTCCTAGTTTTCATCATGCTAGGAAGAATAATATCAAAATTTTATCAAACATATCTATTTTTTGTTATTTCCTTTCTTATAGCTTCAAAAAACTCAGGTTTTATACATATGTTAAAATGGACAAGTTGATGCATTGTTGTTGGTCTAGTTTCCCAAGCGGCAGACAAAAAAAAACGTTTTTGTACAACATTCTCTTAAGCTAATAAAAAGTCTATGGATAATTTACAAAAAAAGAGTTGATTTAGAAATAATTGAGCTTTCACTTTAATCCATGTATATTTATATTTTTATGGTTTTACCACATATATCTTGTGTCATTTGTGATCTTGTTGCTATGCTATGATCTCGTGACCATGCAATTTCAAACACTTGTTGCATAAAAATATGTAATGTTGCATTAAAAATATGTAGAGTGGTTGAGTTGGCACTTATGAGTGCATTAAAATATGTGTAGTGTATGAGTTAACAATTGTGGTTATAATCCAGGTGGATATTGGTATCCACCCACCTATTGCAACTAGTTCTTATTGATAATTTTTAGTTCAACATATTCTTCTATACTTCTTTGTAATTGTGGGTTCTACACTTTCGGGGATGTATGAAGCCATACACATATTCCAGGTGGATATTGGTGGCCTACCACCTTATCCAACTAGATTGTTTTGGATGTTTTCATGTCAGCACATCTTTATGTACTTTCAGGGCCATTTTGGGGCCCCAAATAGTGTATTTTTTTTTCTTTCCATAGTCAAACTATAGACAAAGTCAGAGTTTGGAAATGTAATGTGTAGATCTTAAAAATACCATTCCAACGGGCTATCACGCACCTAAAACAAAGGTCATATGCAAAAGTTACAAACCCGAGAAGTTGAGGTACCAATTTACCCATCGGGACCCACATGAATTTTGGCATTTCATCTCCTAGGGTTAGGATTTTTATGTCTAGGGTTTTGGAATTCATGAGTAATGTTAAAAAGGCCTCTGGAGCCTCATTGTAATCATTCTACTCAAACAGATGCACATAGTAGCCACATCTATTCTTAGATATAGCTATCACCATTCGAGCAAGTTGTTTTAGTTCTGCAATTTTACAGTTTCAACCTATTTCATTTATTCAATAGAAGATATTGTTCACTGGATATTTTTGTTGTTCTCCATATCTTTGTGTTTATTGTATTCAGTGTATTAATCAGTTTGTTCCACTACTAAATACGGAACAATGGTATCAGAACGGTCTGCTCTTCATTTATTTTTCTTCGTGCATGTCCCCAACAAGATCTAGGTACAAGAAGTTTAGACTAGAACCAGTCGAGCCTTTGCAAGATCGGTTGCACCAAGCCCGAAAAAAACCCATGGGGGATGAAAATAAATATGATGGAGCAAGATATCCTTTTAAATTATTGCTCGTGGAAGCCCTTGCATGAAAAAGGAACAAAATCATGGACAACTTTGCACAAATTCTTCGGTGGTTGCCCACAGGAGAAGCATCTTAACCAAACAACCATGCAACCGCCTTCAAGGTACAAGTAAATTTTGATATTCCATTATTTGAAGGACTGATAGATGCAGATGTTGTAGATAAATGGTTGAATCTGCTTGAAGGGTATTTTTCGGTCCACAATTTTTTTGATAGGGAAAATATTACTTTTGCACTCCTCAAGGTCATCCCCCGTGTTAAGGACTAGTGGGATACTTACTCTGAGAAAAGGTCCATAGAGGGATCTTCATTATTTGCAGTCGCCCCTACATGGGATTCCTTCTGGGATGCAATTAAAGAACAATACTACCCTATTGGAA
Source organism: Picea glauca (assembly GCA_000966675.3). NCBI lineage: Eukaryota > Viridiplantae > Streptophyta > Pinopsida > Pinales > Pinaceae > Picea > Picea glauca. Next base: position 2,841 of record JZKD02S1284292.1, read on the forward strand.
TCTACGAGGACCAGTACACTAGATCGACCACCCTGCATTAGGAAAGGGACTAGACAGTACCAGATTACACCAATATTTTCCATACCCTGTGCACCAAATTGGTTATCAAAGAATCTGAGTGAAATCTGGTGCTCAAATTCCATTGTTGATTGCATAGATACATTCAAACAAAAATGGATTTTCTAGACATCGCATCATTGGGTACAAATTATAGATATGTTATTAAGATCGAGAAAAAATTCAAGAAGAAGAGGCAAGAGTTTGGATCTACAAACTCCTCACAACTAAAGAAGGGAAAAATAGACCCCAACCCACACAACAAGGGACAGAAAAAAGATGTCCACTCTCAAGACAACCAGTCCAAGCCACAACACAAGAAGGTTAATGAGAATTCAAAGAAGGACATAGGAAAATGGTGTGAATACCATAAAATCACTTGGAACAACACTGAAGAATGTCTCTTCAAGTAGTCACTGGTGGTCAAGCTGAAGGATTCTTAGTCAGAGGTCGATTCCAACTCCAAATAAAATCTAGAAGGAGGGGATTGGATTATCGATGATGAACCCAATGTCATTGTCACTACCACCAAAGTACATCTAAGTGAACAAGAAGAAACAGAGGAAGGGGAATGCCTATTTCACTCACATATGCGGGTAAAGGGAGTCCTACTTCATTTTATTGTCCATAGTAGCAGTCAGAAGAACATGATCTCAGCATAGATCGTCAAGTAGTTGGAGATACTGATGACACTGCACATTCAACCCTACACCATCGACTGGCTTCACCAAGGAAGAGATCTCTGAATCAGCCAACAATTTTATCTGCCCTACAACATCAAGCCTTTCAAAGATGAGGTATTGTGTGATATTTCTCCCCTTGAAGTTTGTGATGTTCTTTTAAGACAACCATATTTGTGGAAGTGTCGTGTTGTGTATGAGTCTAGATCTCGAATTGTTATTATTACTTTGGGTAGACAATTGTGTAGGATACCAAAGGTAGTGTTGTCTATCGCTATTTCTTTAATATCTACTAATAAATGCGGTAATGTCATTTCATAGACCGAGAAGTTCATATTCTTTGTGATTTGTGCTCATAGTAATAATAAGGTCACTGCCACATCTGTGGCCTCTACATAGAGCCTCTCTTTGCAGTAGAAGCAAGTGGATGGGATCGTGGAAGAGTATAGAGACATATTCTCCTCACCCATTGGGGTATCGATGCACTGCCAAGTCAAGCATCCAATTTATCTAACCCCCAGTGCACCTCTTCCTAATGGACTAGTCTATCGTTGATCACTGATCGAAAATGAAAAAATAAAGCATCAAGTCCAGGAGCTTATTCAAAAGGGGCACATCAGACCCAACTCCTCCCCTTGTGAAATCTCAATTTTACTGGTGCAAAAGAAGGACGAGACCTAGCGGCTCTGCATTGATTACAGACCATTAAAAAAAACCACAGTCAGGAACCGGTACCCAATTCCCAGAATTGATGACCTTCTTGACCAGCTCAAGGGGTGGAAATTCTTCAACAATATCAACTTAAAGTTTGGCTACCACTAGGTTCCCATCGAACCAACTGATGTATGGAAGACAACTTTCAAATCTAAAGAAGGTCTCTTAGAATGGTTTCTCATGCCCTTTGGCTTAACATATGCACCAACAACTTTCATGATATTGATGGATGATCTATTGAGACCCTTTAGAAACTCTTTTGTGGTGGTATATTTGGATGAAATCCTCATCTTCATCAAAACTTGGGAGGAGCACATGTAACATATTCGTCAAGTTTGAGCACTCTGCGGCAACACAAGCTATATGCCAACTTGGAAAAATACTCCTTTGGAATGAATAGGGTCCAATACTTGGGCTAAATTTTTTATGAGCATGGGGTAGATGTTGATCTAGCTAAGATCCAATTCATCCTTGATTGTCCTGCGCCGACCACACTAACCAAGATTGGAAGCTTCTTGGGGTTGTCCAACTTCTATCGACGGTTCATGTTTGGATTCTCCCATATTGCATGGGCCCTCAACCAAGTGACCAAGGGTGGTGGCAAGGAAAAGTTCACGTGAGGGAAGGAACAACAATGAGAATTTGATGATCTGAAGCATCACATGTGCTCATCTCTAGTAATCTCCTTGTCTAATCTGCAACAACCGTTTTAGATTGATACTAATGCATATGAATATGTTGTAGGTGCAGTTCTCACTCAACACGGTCATCTGATGGCATACCATAGTGAGACACTCTCAGATATTGTCTGGAAATACCCCACCTATGACAAGGAAATGTATTCCATTGTACAAGAATGTCGTCAATTGAAAAATTACATTTTGGGAAAGAAGATAATCATCCACACTGATCACAAGCCTCTGCAGTTCATGCAGACATAGGAGAAGTTGCAGAATGACCGCCATCAGAGGTGGTCCACCTACCTGCAAAAAATCCATTTCAACATCAAGTATAAGACAAGGATCACAAATCATGTCATTGACTGCCTCAGTCGACCTCCCGTAAATACACTCACCACTGCACTCCATTCCTGTGGACATGAGGCATCTGAGTGGCCCCAACTCTATTAGCAAGATCTGGACTTCGCCACCACCTATCATCTCTTTGGTGCAGGCTCGAATGTCACTGATTTTCACATCCAGGATGAACTGTTATGCCATTTGGTCCATCTCTATGTTCCTACAAGAAAGCATGCAAAGCTAATTTGGGAATCTCACTATAGTCAAATGGCAGGACATTTTGGCGTGGACTCTGGAGAAAACTGTGTATCTTCTACAAAAACATTTTTATTGGCCAAAAATTTGACAGAACGTCAACAAGTGTATCAAATCTTGCATTGTATGTTCCATTTCCAAGTCAGCCATCAAGAAGCAAGGCTTATAAAACCCTATTCCTACTCCCGAGCAGCCTTGGGAATCCATCTCGATGGATTACATGTTCGTCCTTCCATCCACCAAGCAAGGAAATGATTGTGTATTTGTGGTAGTTGACCATTTTTTGAATATGGCCATACTCATAGCCTGCAAGAAGAACATCAAAGTATTTGATACTAGAAATCTCTTCTTCGAACAAGTGTGGGTCCATTTTGGGATACCACAAACCATCATCTCCAACTGGGACAGCGGGTTCCTCATCACATTATGGTTAGGTATATGGTCACTGTTGGACACCAAGCTCACTAAATCCACTGCTTTCCACCCCCAAATCAATGGCCAAATAGAGGTCGTCAATCGAATGATTGTGCACATCCAATGCATGTACAACTTTAAGCATCCATGTACATGGGATGAGAGACTTCCCTATGTTCAACACAGTTACAACATGGCTCTCCATAGCTCCACTGGTCATAGCCCAATTTAGGTAAGGTTGGGATTCCAACCCTTTGGTCCCATTGATGTTGCACTACCTCTTATAACACCACAGACAAACTCTTCCCATGTTTAGTTTGAGACCAAAAAAACCACCAGATTCATAGAGTGGATTCATCACATCTGCCAACAGGTCCATGAGATTTTGTAGAAATCCAATGCTAAGTACAAGTAGCACCATGATAAACACAGGGTACCACACTAGTTTCAGGTGGGAGATAAGGTCCAATTACATTTGCAAAAAGAGCATCTTACAGATCCCCATCGGAAGCTTCGCCCACTTCGCTATGGGCCTTACATTATTACCAAGGTTGTGGGTAGCAATGCTTTTGAGCTTAACACTCGACCCTTCCTTGGATTGCACCTAGTTTTCAATGTGGACCTCCTTCGACCATATTTTTCACCATTATTGGACACCTCAGATATTGCAGAACAATTGACACCAATAGAGATAAACCCTAACTGCATGTAATAGGTATCCACTGATCAAATTGTGGACACATAGGTCAAGGGCACTCACCTAAAGAGGATCCATCTTTATCGGGTTGTCAAGGAAGGGCATCTCCTACACCAAGGAAAGTGGATCAACCAGGGCCAAATTCAGTATAAGTTTCCTCACCTTATGGGGGAACTCAATGCAATGGTTACCATTTCTTCATAAGGGGGGAGGACTGATCCAAGTGGATATTGGTGGCCACCCACCTATTCCAACTGGATCCTCTTAACAATTTTTAGCTCAACACGTTATTTTTTACTTCTTTGTAATTGTGGGTTCTACACTTTTGGGGTTTTCTGAATCCCTACACATCTTCCAGGTAGAGACTGGTGGCCTCCCACCTAATCCAACTGGATTATTTTGTATTATTTCATGTCAGCACATCTTTTTGTACTTTTAGGGTCGTTTTGGGGCCCTAAACAATGGTTTTTTAGATTTCCACAATAAAACTATAGAGGGATTCAAATTTTGATGGTGTAATGTGTATCTCTCGAAACAACCTTCCCAACGGGATATCATGCACCTAAAACAGAGGTTGTATGCAAAATTTACAACCCCCAGGAAGTTGAGGTACCAACTTATCCATCGGGGCCCACAAGGATTTTGGTAGCTATCATCTGGAGCTTCATTGTAATCATTATATTTAGACGGATGCGCGTAGAAGCCACATTTCTTCTAAGATATAGCTACCACCATTTGAGCATGTTTTTTCAGTTCTGCAATTTTATAGTTTCAGCCTGCTATCGCACAGTTTGTAGTTGGAGTAAAATATGGATGGAAGAAAGGCAAACTAGCGAAACTGAGACTATCCTACCATTGTCACCTCGATAAGATAGCTCTTTCTGTTTAGGGTGGTAGGCCCAGGGGAGACGTCCTTGGTGACCTAGGGTTTTGAGAAGGCAAAGGTTTGAAGCTAAGTATAATTTTCCCCCCTCACAAGTCACCACCGATCATAAAGTCTGGCTAATCATCCAATAAAGATGAAGATAATCAGAAGTAAAAACAGTAACCAAGTGTACCTACCCGAGACAAACCAACAAGAAAACTATACATGCGCAAGATCACTTTCTTGGTTAGTACTTCATATAATCATGGACTTCTGATATAAAGCAATTGATAAACAATATTGATGAAGCAAGTCAACGATGTACAATAGCAATGATTACAATATATTTCACTTCACAATAAATGCTAAAGAATCTTCACAATGAGCAAATAGAAATTTATCATCAATGTAACAATATCAATACTAGAAGCAACGCTTTAGCCAATCTTTCAATTGCTTTAAAGATACAATAAATATTGCATGGATATGGTTATAATGCAAGTAAATGATGGAAGCAATAGGGTCAGTGAGTGTTAGTCCTAGCTAGGGTTAGAAGGAGTAAATGATTGTTGAAAGTTTTGGAAGTTGTGATCAAGGTATTCAAACAATGAAGGTCTTAGATCAATGTGTTATTAGGGCAAATGGTGTCAAAAAAAGATGCAAATGTTGAAAGGCCAAAATGATAGTGATAGTGCTAAAGACAGGAGGGTTTTAATGTTGAAGTGTTGCTAAGGCAAGGCTTCAACAATCAAACCCTAGGGGAAAATGACCCACTAAAGTGTAGAAACCCTAGGCCTTAGTGTGTTTTCCTCCTTCTTTAGCTCAATGACAAGATAAAAAAATGGCTAGCTTTGAAGAGTGGATGGTGGAGTGTTTCTATGGAAAGGATCTAACATTTGTCTTCAGCAAAATAAAATTTCTAATTGGCATAATCTAGTGGGGACATGAAATAAGGACACCAACATGTGTTTATTCCCTGGGGTTTAATTCAACAATTTTATTAACAAAATGCAAGTAAAAGACTATAACCATTCAAATAAGGGAAAGATTGCAGAAATTCACTTACATTCACCAAGTATCATAAAACTAAATCCTAGTTGTAAACCTTCCAACAAGAAAAATGCCAAAAATAGCTAAGATAAGCCTTCCTTCAACAAGTGCGCCACAATTTCAGCCAATAACCCTAAGAGGGCTGAACATTTCAGACCTCACCAAGTGGTGAGTGAAATATGATGATCAAAATGAGAGTTTTAGCACTCTACTTTTATAGTATCAATGACATTTATTAAAATTTAGGTCACCAAAAGGCTGACAAGGCCGAAATACCAAATAATATTGTTTTACATTAAATGTCATAAATTAAACCATAATCAAGCAAAAGTAAAGATGTCATGCACTTTCTAGGGTGACGTTATCCCTTTTTAGGGCAGCATTGGCCTCCTGGAGAAAAATGTTAGACCTCCTTGAGCTTCTCCAAGCTGCCACACATGTCATAACTGCCACAAATGTCTCCCAAAATGTCCATAAATGTTGGATGACATCATAGTCATCCTGGGTGATGTCATGGGCCTTCCAAGGCCAACGTCCCAGTGGAGAGGGAACAAACCCCTTAGGTAAGGCTCTGTCATGTTTCCTCAGTGGAACGTCCTCCTCTTCTTCGGTGCAAACCCCTATGTCTTGTCTCTACCACCTACTAGGGTCTCAACATCCATCTGGTGGGCTCTTCAGCCCCATGGAGGTCCGAACTAATCATCTCCCCATGTGTACCTGTCCAATATGGCACCTGTCTGATGGGTATGATCCTTCACATCAACAGATATGCATTCCATGGGCTCATAAGTCATAGGGATCATAGCAATGCCAATCACATCCAATCATCAATTTTATTAAGCATGTGCATAAAACCCCTTTTACCCAGTCAAGTGCTCAAAGACATTACACAAATCTACAATCCAAGTTTGGAGGAAGTGACAGGGCATCCTATTGGGATAGTGTTCACTGGATGTGGGAAGTTTCTGGGAGAAATCAAATCCAAGTCATGTCAATGGATGAGGTGGATAAGGGATGTCCTGACAAGGGGTGCAGTGATAGAAGGTAAATTCAAGGCTTACCTTTGGGTGCCTTTGTAGAAGGCGAGCTACACTTGTCCTGGATGAAAATGTTTCCAAGCCCATTCATGTCTTTTATTCTTTATTCTTTATTGTTTTTTCTTTGAAGAAACTAATCAGGGGACACTGCCCTGGCGTGGTGACCAGTGGTGGCAATGTTACCCACAAGCACTTTCACAGAAATGAGAAGGTTGGATCATGATGAGACCCCATTTCTCTTGGCTATGCCACCAAGAGCCACTACCCTGGAGTGGTAACCGACTGCTAGTAGTGTCATATCGTTAGGTGCCCATGGACCTAATAGGCTGGATCGTGATGAGACCCCCTATCCTCTAACTACATATTGTTTTATTATTTTATTAGGGTCCCTCTTATTTCTTGTTGAGAATCCTTTTACTACTTTCTCGGGAATCCCTAGGCGAAGCATCTCGAGGTTTTATTTTAGGATTTTATCTTTTTCCATCTTGCTTTTACCTTCTGGGCCTTTAGCCCCTTCTTCCCACAAGGCAAGGTGCAACCCTTGAATGATTGGCCAACCCAATGTTTGGACCAATGTAATGGGATGGATGAGTGGGAAGTAAGATGGAAAGTGGTAAGTATGATGGGATCGGACGATGACTCTTCAAAAATACCCCCAGTGGCAACTCAAAACCAATGGGCACAATATTACTAGGGCATCCTGTCATTCCCCTCAGACATGGTCGAGTGGATAAGTATAATATCCAAGCACCTATTAGAAACAAAAAGAACTAAATGCACATATTCAAAAATTTTGAGGATCAGAGTGACACATACCATGATACCCGGACTCATTACCTCATGGAGCAAGATCCATCTCTTCTACAGGAACAAGCCAAGGTGATGGATGTTGTTGTTGCTGACAAAGTGGAGGTGCTAAAAGAAAAAAAATATGGGCCCTCCAGGGCCATGCTCAAGTCGATCTAGCTCTCGGTAGTCCATGTCTAGGACCTGTGGGCCTCGAGAAATAATCTCCTTAGTTATCCCTAAAGTGGGGGATAAAATCTAGCTCCAACTCGGGGACATGTGCTCATCGTAGAGCGCATGAGAACCTCAACATATCTAGCATAACCTATAACCTACTTGATCTCAATAGAAACTATCAGTAATCATTTGGGGTGGTGATATCACCCCCAATTCACATATATAAAACTGAAAGCAATCATATGTACAAATGTGAAAGCAAACTACTCTAGCATGCAATGCAAATGGTATATACAATGAATGCAAATTCCTACCTACTTACCTACACTTACCTGTTGGTTGGATGTTAGGTGTAGTCAAACGTCTAGTGAAATCAATCCAGCAATGTCCCACAATACTTGCCTTTTTGCTTCATCATAAACCAAAACAATGATAAGTTAAACACAAAAATAACATGGTTTAGAGAATATATCGTATCGTTGGAAATAGTAAAGTCTAACTCATGGAGGAGGGTGGGAGGGATAAAATCACGCCAATTCATTCTCTAAGGTAAGTGCTCAATTCACTTCAGGAAGGGATCGTGAAAATTCAAAGGTTCAGAAAACTGACTCAAAAGGTCTGCAAGTTGGCTACCTAGGACGTTCTCATAATCTGAAACCTGGGAAGGGATTGACAAGGATCTAGTAGACGATTGGAAAACTCTCAAGGGAAATTTGAAAAACTGAGATGAAACACTTAAACTTGTAGTATTCAACCAACCCTTGGACTCTTGTCCTAGAGGAAACTCAATATCAAAGACATACTTCCCAACTACACCTCTATAGATACAACAAAGTAAATAAATCAGAGGTGGTTGGGGAAAGTTGTCACAAGGATCCTTCGTCAAGAAAACGATGTACTTACTCCTATTTGTTGAAATACATCTTATTTCAGCATACACTTAGAATAAATTAGATTTCAGCCTCCTGTAAATATCTAATATCCATACCATTGTTCTTTATGAGTTGAAATACTATTAACCAAGTTCTGAAATAAAATAGCAGCGGAATACAAATATGAACAGCAGACAGTAACCCACATTTGGTACAAACATCTGTGCATAAACACTTGGAGAAATATTCAGAAAATAGGACAGATTTTGAGAAGAGTGTCTTTTTATTCAGCTTAAGGAAAAATTCTAAGTATATCAACAGTTTACAATCAGCATTTAATGAGTTGTACTTTTACCCTATCTGAGCAGAAATTTCACATAACCATTGTACAAAAGAGTCTTGAAATCTGAACCAGATTTCCTGACCAAAGGTATGGACTGTCCACTCATTAAATAGCATAGATTTGTCTCAAAATATGTGCCCATAAAAGTACAGAACTATACCTTGTTGTACGGATTAATTTGCAGCAGCAAAACACCTTGAAATCCATGCCAAAACTCAGCCTCGATTTATCTGCTAACAGTGACTAAAAAACCCA
>JZKD02S1284325.1:0-12061 GCA_000966675.3 Picea glauca
GCAAAATTAAGCTTCTTCACAATCTATTCAAAAGGGGAACAAAAAGACATTGGAACAACTACAACCTCGCCCCAAGCACCTTCTATAAAAAAGAAGCAGGCAGACAAGGATGCAAAAAAGTGCAAAGATTCCTTCTACACACCATCCTCTCATGAATCTTGACTTGTTGAACAACCTCAAACTCAACAGGTTCATGACATACTTCCACAAACTGAGCAACAAAATGTCTCCAACTATACAAACAACTCACCAAGATGCAGATTCAAAAAATGCTTTTACCTCTTCCCCGAGAAATCAACGCAATGGATACCATTTCTTCCTAAGGAGGGAGGATTGATCCAGGTGGATATCAATGGCCACCCACCTTTTTTGATTGGCTCAAAACAGTTTTCTAGCAATTTTGGCAATTTACTATTTTTAGCAGCTTTTAACTTCCGGGGCCATTTTGAGGGCCCAAATGAAGTTTTTTTTAGAGATAGAGGTTCTCAATAATAGCCAAAATAATTATTTATCCACCAAAATGAATCTCCTCGACGATACCTTTCCAATGAGCTATCATACGCCTAAAACAGAGATCGTATGCAAAAGTTACGACCCCGGGAAGTTGATGTACTAACTTACCCAAACAGGGCCCACATGACTTTTGGCGCTTCATCTCCTAGGGTTAGGTTTTCAGATGTATTGGGTTTTTGACATTCCTGTTTATTGTAAAAATGCCTTCAAAGCCTCATTGTAACCATCTTCTTACAAATGCAAGTATCTGTCAGATCTTTTCTCAGAGATAAGTTGCCACCATTCTAGCGAGTCTTTCACTCTATATTTTTACAGTCTCTGTACATTTCTTTCATTAATAGAAATCGTGTATTACTGTATCTCTGTGTTTATGGTTGCATCTCTGATATATTTATGTTATATTATTGAATATCTGTGACATCTCTGTGCATTTCTTTATTATATCTCTGATATCATTTCGTGCCGAAAATAATCCAGATCAGTGGTATCAAAGCAAGCTCTTCTTGATCATTTTTTTTAGTGCATGTCCCCGACGAGGTCCGAGTATAGCAAGTTGGGTCTTGATATTATCTCTCTTGAGGAAAATCACTCTCACACACCCAAGAAACCCTTAATGGCAGAAGAAAAGAAAAATGATGGAGCAAACGATTCTATCAGTCCGTTGCTTGAGCAAGATCTCACTCAACAGAGGGATGAAATGATGGAGAATTTTTGCCACATACTTCAACGCCTATCGATAGAAACAATTGCATATTCATCAAGCAGACACTTTGGAGGTACCTCACCTTTCAAGGTACAAGTTAATTTTGATATTCCTGTATTTGAAGAATAGATAGATGCATAAGCCCTAAACAAATGGTTAAATATACTAGAAGGTTATTTCTCTGTTCACAAATTTCCCGACAAAGAAAAGATCACCTTTGCACTCCTTAAATATCTCCCTCATGTTAAACATTGGTGGGAAACTTATTGGGATCAGATTTCCATAGAGGAGTCTGAAATATATGGGGTTGATCCCACTTGGGATTTGTTTGTGGATGCGGTAAAGGAACAATATTACCCTGTTGGAAAATATGTGGACGAGTACATGAGATGGACCACACTGCGACAAAAGAGGGGCCAAGAAGTTCCAGAGTTCACCAACACCTTCCATACCTTGCGCACCAAGTTGGGTATCAAAGAATCCGAGTGACATTTGGTTCTGAAATACCGTGGGGCTATACACAGATACATCCAGACTGAAATGGATTTTCTGGACATCTCATCACTCGGTGCTGCTTATCGATATGATGTTAAAATTGAGTAGAAATTTAAGCACTAGAAAAAACAGGAGTTCGGGTCTACAAATCCGCAACAACCGAAGTATGAAAAAGATGACCCTAACAAACAGTCTCCCAAAAACCAGTCCAAGACACAGGAAAAGAAGGGTCACGAGAAGACAAAGAAGGACACTGGAAAATGGTGCGAGTTCCACAAACGACTTTGGCACAACACCGATGAATGTCTCTCAAAACAGTCATTGGTGGTTGAGATCAAAGACAAAAAGCCGAACCCTGATTCAGAATGTGATTCTAAAAATAATGTTTAAGGATAGATCATTGATGCAGACCCCACTGCTATTGTCATGACCGCAACAATTCAACCAAAAGAACCAACAGATCTTGAAGAGGGAGAGCGCCTTTTCCATTCACAGATGTGGGTGAAGGGGACCCCGCTACATTTTATTGATGTTAGCAGAAGCCAGAAGAACCTCATCTCAGCAGAGGTCATCAAACATTTGGGATTGTCGACAACACCACACCCTTAGCCATACAACATCGGTTGGCTTCGCCAAGGACGAGATCTTTGTGTCAGTCAGTAGTGTTGATTCTCATATGGCATCCAGCCCTTCAAGGATGAGGTATTATGTGATGTTTCCCCACTGGATGTCTGTGATATTCTCTTGGGCCAACCATATATGTGGAAGTGCCATGTTGTTTATGAGTCTCGACCCCGCAGTGTCATTGTTTCTTTGGGGGGTCATATCTATAGAATACCAGAGGTAGTTTCGACTATTGTTCCACCAAAAACGTGCCGCAAGGTAGTATCTCATACTGTAAAATTTAGCTTCTTCACAATTTGTTCAAAAGGGGAACAAAAGGACATTGGAACCACTACAGCCTCGCCCCAAGCACCTTCTATCAAACAGAAGCAGGTTGAAAAGGCTGCAACAAAGTGCAAATATTCCTTCTGTACACCGTCCTCTCATGTATCTCAACTTGTTGAACAACCTCAACGTCAACAGTTTCTTGACATACTTCCACAAGCTGAGCAACGCGATGTCTCCAACAATACAAGAAGCTCACCAAGATGCAGATTCAACAAACGCTTTTATCTCTCCTCTGAGAACTTAATGCAATGGAGACCATTGCTTCCTAAGGAGGGAGGATTGATCCTGGTGGATATCGATGGCAGCCAACCTTTTTCGACTGGCTCAAAACAATTTTCTGGCAATTTTGACAATTTACTATTTTTAACAGTTTTTAACTTCCGGGGCCATTTTGAGGGCCCAAATGAAGGTTTTTCAAGATCACAGTTCTCAATGATAGCCAAAGGCATGATTTATCCCCCAAAATGAATCTCCTCGATGATACCTTTCCAACGAGCTATCATATTCCTAAAACAAAGATCGTATGGAAAAGTTACGACCCCGGGAAGTTGATGTACTAACTTACCCAAACGGGGCCCACATGACTTTTGGTGCTTCATCTCCTAGGGTTAGGTTTTTGGATGTATATGGATTTTTTCATTCGTGTTTATTGTAAAAAGGCCTTCAGAGCCTCATTGTAACCATCTTCTTGCAAATGCGAGTAGCCATCACATCTCTTCTCAGAGATAAGTTGCCACCATTCTAGTGAGTCTTTCACTCTGTATTTTTATAGTCTCTATACATTTCGTTCATTAATAGAAATTGTTTATTATTGTATCTCTGTGTTTATGGTTGCATCTATGATATATTTATGTTATATTATTGAATATCTACAATATATCTGTGCATTTATTTATTATATCTCTGATCTCAATTCGTGCCGAAAATAATCTGGATCAAGAATGGAGAATATTAACTCTAAAATATTGTATTTCTTTTACCAGGAAAAAAACTTGTTTCTCCATTACATTGTAGTTCAGTGCAACATCCCTCAATGAATTGCTGAAAAAGGCTATGGCCTGTTGATTCCCTTCACTGTTTTTCTACAATAAAACTGCTGCAATGGTGTGTTCAGATGCAAAAGAGAACAAATAGAAATCCTTAATGTAATCCAGACTGATCAATATATGGGCTTGTTTAAGTGCATGTTTGACCTTCTGAAAGGACTATTTAGATTCAGTGTTCCATTTTATTTTGGTATATTTTTTTAGTATATTTGTAATGTTCCTGAGGAGATCTGCCAAATTGGGTATGAATCTTTTCATAAAATTTATTTTACCAATGAATGATTGCAATTCATTAATGTTCCTAGGGTGGTCTAATTTTTGGATGGCTTCTATTCTGCCAGGGTATATCTTAATTCCATATTTAGATATTATATGCCCCAACAACTTATCTTCTTCCAAACCAAAAAGAGTTTTCTTGGGATTCAATGAAATCCCAAACTTTCTGCACTTCTCAAACACTCGTTTGAGGTGTTTTAAATGTTCCTCATCTGATTTGGAGTAGACAGTAAGATCATCGAAATATATCACTATAAACCTACCGAGATTGTCCAAAAAAGCAATGTCCATTGCTCTTTGGAAAGTGGCACCGACATTCGTCAATCCAAAGGGAATTTTCACATACATGAAAGTTCCCAGGGTGTGGTGAAAGATTTTTTTTCCTAGTCGTCTAGGTGCACAAGGACTTGGTTATAGCGCGAAAATCCATCTAGTAAAGAGATTTGACTAGCCCCAACTACCTTTTGTAAGATGTGATCCATTTTTGGCAGGGAGTAATTGTCTTTGAGGGAAACCTTGTTGAGGTTTCTGAAATCAATGCAAATCTTGATTTCACCAATTTTTTTTCTAGTAGGAAGCAGATTGGAAACCCATTTTGAAAATCTTAAGGGGACTATAATTTTTGCATCATACATCTTTTTAATGTCTTTTTTATATCAGGGGAAGTAACTTTGGATTGATTCTCCTAAGTTTCTGCGTGAAAGATTTATGTTCTTCTTTAATTGGGATTTTATGTTGTATGATACTTGTGTCATAAGATTTTAAATCTTCATAGCTCCAAGCAAATATAGCTACATATTCCTTAAATACTTCAATGTATTTGTGTTTTTTCTCGGGGGGTAAAGATTTGGATAGTTTTATCATTTTGGTTTTTTTCTTTGTTCCTATGTTACATTCTTTGACCTCTTTACCACTAGGTTCAATCTTTGGTTTCTTTTCTACATCATTGAAATCAAACATTTCTTCTAAAGGAACCAAACCTCTAGGTAAAACGTTATTCTTCAATTGCAAAACATTATAATCTTCATCATTTTCATTTATTTCATCTGAATTTACTTTATTTACACTATCTTTTTCTAAGTCTGACTTGTTTACACTATCATCATCATTCTCTACATCTATATTTGTACACTCAAAATCATTCTTAGACTGTAGGAAATATTCAATTTGTTCATCGTTGCCAAATAAATTCCAGTACCTGATGTTATCTGGGACAATTGGTCTGCACTTCACCTCTACTGTGTATTGGCAATTTGGATGGAAAGGTATTTTTCATGTGGCTTCTGAAGTATCCAATACATCTGCAAGCATGTTCTAGCCTCTGGGCATTACCTGCAAGTCGATTTCAGTGAAACATTTTAGAAAATCTAAAACAACATTTCTATAATCTCTGAGTCTAGGATGCTTAGCTGAATACTCACCTTTGATTTTCTTAATGACAAGTTCAGAGTCACCTCTTACCATAATCTTTTTGGCACCAACCTTCTTCAATAACTTCAGGCCGAGCATCAAGGATTCGTACTCAGCTATGTTATTGGTGTACTGGAAATTTAGTTTATAAGAGTGGCTCTCTAAATACCTTGCTTGATGATTATGCAACCAAACCCCATCTCCAACTCCCTCTTTTCTCACAGTTCCATCAAAATCCATACTCCAGAAATCTTCTATTGGTTCATTGATTTCTACTATTACAGTGTTACTTACCTCAATGATTTCTTTATCTCCTTGCAGGTTAGATGCACCATCTTCTAACTATGCTATTTTACTATCCAAGTCACCATCATTGTACAATATGAATGAATACATATAAGAGTGGACAAAATATAATGGGTAATTGTGTGATTTTTCCTGACTTCTGACCATATAATTCATCAGAGTCTCTCTATACAATCTTCTCTATTGTCCAAATACAGGTAGGGTGGCATAAGGAATATCTAATTGCAAAGTGACCTTTAACTTAGCACCCCATGATCTAGATAAAAGCATACCATATTTCGGGGGAATGTCTGCTACAACAATATCCATCACCATGCTTTTTAATGGGATTTGAGCCAGGGTGATGCACAAGTCTTTAATCAAACCTATACATTTGACCTTGCTAGAGTCAAAAGAATACAAGTCCTTGTAGGGTCTGGTGACATCAAGCCCCAATGTCTCCATCATAGTCTTGGGCATTAGATTGCAAAAAGTGCTGGAATCAAGCATAGTGTTGTGTAAAATCTTTTCATGAATATTTAGACTGATGTAGAAAGGAGGGACATAACCATTATCAATTTGTCCATCAACTTCAGGACTAAACAACAACTCAGATTGATCATCAACAACATTTACAGTGTCTGTGTGTGCTCCTGATCCAATATTTAAAGCGTTTGTGCCCACTCCTGGTTCAATGCTTAATTCTTTGATCACTTATGATATGTAAGTATTTTTGTTCATTAATTCAGTCAAAGGAATAAGAATCTTCAATTTAGCCAGTTCACTTTCTAAGCTGAAAGTGGTTGAAGTTCTTCTTTGGCACTGCAATTCTGGTTTATCAGTCACAGTCCTTTGTGTAGAAGTACTTGGATGACTTGTCGATGCAACCTCGGTTTGATCTGTTCTTTGTGAAGTTTCAGGATTTATTTTTGCAGAAGTTTCAAAATTATTCTTCTTAGGGACTTTCTTAGGAGGAGCATCCGAGGTTTTCTTGGCCTTAGTTTCTTTCTTTGTTTCAACAACCTTCTTTGTAGGATTGTCATTATAGAATACTATCTATGGACTTCCATTATAGAATTTTCAAAGGCCTACTGTTCTGATTCTTCTTCTTCCTCATTTACCTCTGTCTGTGACAGGAGAAAAAGCTCATGTTCTTCATGAGTAAGGAAAATGGAGTCATTGTCATTGACACCCATGAGGTTTATGTGAATATCATCCAACTCCTCAATTACTTCTTCCCCATCATCAACGTAATTTTCTTGAAGAGGTGGTCTAATCTGCTGATCAAGACCTCATTGTTCCCTTTGGTCTCTGGGCTCTCTTTGTCTGATTTGGGGAGGGTTCCTTCTGAAATTTGGATTTCTAATTTGAGGAGTAGGCTGATTTTCCCTAGGTGGATTCCTGTCAGCAATGGTTATCCTCTCCATCATTCTCTCCATGGTTATGACTATGGAATCTAGTTTAGCATCCGAAGAAGAAGTGGAAGGCTCTTCCTTGATTGTAACTCTTCTTTCTGTTCTTTGCCTAGATATTCTGGCTAATAAATTTTCTTCCACACTCACTGCACTTTTCTGCATATCTTCTAAGGTGGAATAATTTATTTCCCTCATTTGGTATGACATATTAGCATCAAATCCATCAGGGAATTTGATTAATTCCAAGCCTTGAGGAGGCTTGATATCAATAGGAATTGCGTTGTAAATATTGTTGAAATGAATGCAGTAATCCTATACTGTTTCCTCTTGATTCCTTTTGATATTTTCGTATTCTGATAAGATCTGGAGAGGATTTTTCTTGACCTCCCATCTGTGGAGAAAAATTCTGTGGAAAGTGGAAATATTTGCAATTCTTGCAGCCTGTAGTGCTTTGAACCATTTTTTGACCTCTCCGGTTAAACTCTGTGCAAAAAGTCTCATCTAGACATCTGCCTCATCGACTTCCTGCAAATCAAAGTAATAATTCATCTTATCAACATGTTGTTTTGCATTAAGAGGTCCGGTACCATCAAACTGAGGAAGTCTAGTTTGATATTCCTGGGGCATGGCATGTAATGGAGCGGCCAACACCAAGGGAGCATATCTTGCTGCCATGATTGGTGGAGTAGGCTGAATAACAACTTGTGTGATAGGAGGAGAAGTGACAGAAGAGATAGAATATGTAGGGATGGGAGGGATGGAATGAACTATTTGAGGCTTGACAGATGTTGCAACAATAATCAAGGAAGAAAGTTCAACTGACTGTTGGAAGTGGGATTTATACAAATCTTGATCAAGATTTTCTACTAGATCTTCTAACTTGTCGAACTCTTCAAGAAACCGTTGATCAAAATCTACTATGGGAGAAAGTATTTCAGGGGTCCTGGGTTGTAGGATGGTTTGATCTAGGACTGTTTCACTCACAAAGCTATCGGATTTGGTTCTAAAAATACTTTTCTCAAAGGATATGTAGAACTCAAGATCCTAGATAGAGACAAGTTTCTCTGGGAGAGAGGTGGACCTATGAAGAGGAATGTGACTCCCATAAACTTCTATAATGTTTCTCTTTCTGAGTAACTTTTCTGGGTCGTCTACTACTGTTGCAGGTTCTAGATCAGAGTGAGATCTAGTGTGGATTATTTTAGGAGCCAGAACTTTAAATTTTAAGAAATATAAACTAATATATACAAACTTCAACAACCTCTTAAAATTTATCTCTTTGTAAGTTAGATTTTATGATTTATTCAAAAATAAAGTTTTTTTTATCTAGGGAAAATAAATCATAGGATGGAAAGTTTGTTCAGTTCCCCAGTATGGTCACCACTATGTTAGCACTCTGTAAATTCCTAGAGGTTTTCAGGGGAAGAAGAAATTTAATAGAGGTAACTTACCCAACCACTTCGAAACTGGGATCTAGCCCTTTCTTATGTAGTGAATCTATTTTGCTAAAAAATCACTGTACTCCAATGTCCATTGCTTGGTCTCTTTCCTCAAGTTGCAACGATAATCCTCTATTGCTCAAAACTTTCTTGACCTCAAGGATAGTTTCTATCCTATCCTCAATTTCCAAGGCCTCTAGCTCCTCTCTTGTTTTAGAATTCAAGAATCCATCGATCTCATTTGCCTCTGTAGGCCTTTCTCCCAATTCTCCTCTTATCTTATCAATGGCTTGTTTGCTTCTCTGCACCAGTTCATGCTGCTCAAACATAATCTGCATGAGTGGCCAAATATCTATCACAGATTTGCAGATGTCCATCCAAATATTTTACTTGGCATATGAAAGTGTTTTGGCCATGATTTGTTCCTTCTACAACTTCTGCAATTCTTGTTTGAGTCTTTGTGTTGTGTGCATCTCTATATTGTAGTTGGACTGAAATGTGGACTTCCATTTTTGGAGGTTATTGATCTCTTCCTGCAATCTTTTGATTTCTTTTCCTTGCAAAGACATGTCCTCCATGGAATTTGCTAAACTTTCTGATGCATCTAGAGTTGTCACTGGGATAGCTGCTAGAAGTTTTGCTATTGCTGTACTAACTCCTGTGACGGGGACTGCTTTTAGAGGAATAACAATCATTGGCACATTTTGTTCCTTTTCCTTGACAATCTTCTCTAGCTCTGCCTCCATCTCCTTAATCCACGCATTCTTCTCCATGATTAAGTTTAACATTTCCTCATTATGGCCCTCAGTCTCAGCCATTTCTTTTTCCTCTGGGTCTTCTGCAGCAGGGATCTTCAATTGTTTCCTTAAGGATGCTATATCAACATTCTTCTTCTTGAGGAGTTTTTTTGCTTCTTTGACATTGGATGGATCATATTCAATTTTCAACACCAGTCCTTGTAAGGATTTGATCTTGTTATCCTTATCCAAGGAGGATATCTTTTCCAGTTTGAGCTGAGATTGGACATTATTTAGGGAAACTTGCAACTTTGCAGCAATCATGGAGGTATTGGCCAGGGTGGAGAAAATCATATCTCCATTCTGTCTATGCATATCCATTTGGTCGGCTGGATGCACCTCTTTGACATCAAACTCAAATGCTGACCTTTTATAATCAGAAATTGCTTTGGGTTGAGGCACTCGTGCCTACAAAAATTCCATGTGCATCCTCCCTTTCTCTGTGTCAAAAGTAGAGAGAAAACTATGCTGTGATATAGATGTCTGTTTCCAGAATTGAGCATAGGTACTATTAGTCAACATCTCATTTTTCTTCTTGATTAGGTTATACTTCTCAAAAATATTGAGTCCTACAGAATCATGTGAGGATTTGGTTGACAATGTGATGTCTGTTTGTTCCCTGGATGAAGATATAGACATCATGTGCTAGATTCCTGAGAAAAGTGGGGAATGTTCTCCTTCCATCACTGTGGTGGGCTGAGTTTGTTCTCCTCTATACCTATCGAGTGTATGTATGGTCTTAGGTCTTTTCCTGTAAACTTGGAAGTCTTCTGTTGAGACTTTTGTGACTAAGGGAGATACTTTTTTCCTAGGCCTCTTCTCTGCTGGTACCTGTGGAGTATTTGTTTGTGAAATGCTGGGAGGAGAAGGTTGTTGTTCAGTGTCAATCAGAGTGTTTTCCTCCCACTCTATCTGGTTCCTGAATTTATCTATCTCTGGTTTAGGCACATGAGCATAAGGTGAAATTTTGTTCTTTAATCTAGTTTCTGCAATAATTCCACATGGATCATAGTGCAAAGGAAAAGTGGTACTGAACTTCATTTATTTTAACAGTTTGTTGGCTTCTTCCCCTGCAACTCTGCTGTTGCAGATGAAAGAACCAATCTTCCCTCTGATCCCGAGTTGTTGTTTTTTCTTGAAAGCCACAAATGAATGTCGTCTGAATTTATCATCTGTCTGATATATTCCAGAGCGAATATTCTGACCGGAAAGTATTTGGGCAGCTTGTAAGGGGCCAATTCACATCCATAAACTCTGATCTCTATGTGATCCTGGTATAGGTACCGGTTACCTATTTTAGCAAGGTCTGACAAGTGTAAAATCCTTTGAATTTATTCATTTATCCAGGGTTCTATTCGTCCACTTAGCTTGCTTACCACTAGGTGGTAAAACTAGTCGATGAACTTGTTGAAATTGAACTCAGATGAGTTCTTTCTCAATAATGATGTCCAGGATGTGACAGGTTGTGGATTACCATCTTGGTGTAGCTTCTGCATGGAGAAAGAGAACTTCTCTGTCTGGAAAAAGATGAACAAGTATGCCAATATCGACAAATACTTGAACATGCCCTATGTAGAAAACTTGAAGAGCTACTCATGAATGTTGTCGTCTAGAAGCTGGTTGTAGTTGAACTGTGTAGTATCCTTCTCTTCAGTGGAAAATATGGATAAAAAACCTAGGACTGTTTCGTCTACCCACTCATGTGAATAATATTTGAGTAGATAGCACATGGAAGAAATAACTTGGTTACCTTTCACTGAGAAGATAGAGGAATGGTAGGGGGAATTTTTCTTGGGTAAATGGGCATTTTTAGGGAGGAAAAGATCAAATATTTTAGCTCTCTGTGGAAAGGAAAACTTCTGGTACATATCAGTCATAATTTCGATGGAAAGGGGGGAAAGGGAGTCAAATCTGGGTATCTGCATTATCTGGTCTATCGTTTCTGGGGTAATGGTGAAAAGAATTTCACAAGATGAAGAAACAATGGCTCTTTGGCTAGGGAGATAGTGTGCCTGGCATTTCAAAGTGAATTTGGGGAAATGGTATATCTGAGGGAAAAGGTACAGTGATATATTTGACTCCCAGAGTCCAATCTCGTTGCTTTGGTCCAAAAAGGTATCTCTGGGGTAGAAGTGCAAATTGAAGATGTCGAATTCGCACTTCAGCTCTGCAATTAAGTAATCTTGATCGACCAAAGGTATTTGATCTAGGTTGACAGGAGGAGGGAGGAAGGGATTCTCTTCGATCTCTAAATATTTGGATTTGGGCGCCATTGATCTGACTGATACCTGAAAATCTGAAAAAGAAAGGATGTTAACTATTTTTATCAGGTGTTAATGGCGGTCATTGACTGAAGAGAATGAAGAAAGGTGGCTTTGGCTGCGTCTGGATCGTGAAAAGTGTGAAAATGGTGAAAAACAAGATTATGTGGATGAATGGGTGTCTGTTGGGTAGTGGATGACGAATCAGTTGGTTAACATTTATGGCCGTCCGCATTGATTGGCCAACGGGCATATCAGGAATGGCGTGGAGGGTAATGAATGGGTAACGCGTTTATGGAGGTGACGTGGAGGGTAGTGAGTGGATGAAAGGTGGATGGGATGTGACGTGTGATAGGTGAGTGGGGGTTGATACGTCGACAGAGTAGTGGAGCATGAGGTATAGACGGAGGTAGTGGAGTCTGACGACAGAGTGTGGAGGTGGTATGAGCAAGTGGTTTGGCGGTTTTCTT
>JZKD02S1284336.1:0-12061 GCA_000966675.3 Picea glauca
CCATAACATAAAGGCCACCTCAATATCATCACCTACCCATACATTTTGGTACCCTATCACCCTTTCCACTTCCTTCCATATTAACTTTGTAAAAGGGCAGGTGATATTGATATGTGCACTTGCTTCTTCTACTTTTTGACATAAGTTGCACCAAGCAGGTCCAACAAAGGTTCTTTTTTGTAGTATGTTCCATATGGGTGCCCTATTGTTTAAGATCATCCACACAAAAAAAAATGGATTTGGTTGGACTCTTTAGTTTCCATAAAAATTTCCACCACGATACATGTTGTTCCTCTCTTCCTTCCTCAACAAGTGCTTTATATCCTAATTCGGGAACATAATCCCCTAATGGGTTTAAGGACCATACCAAGTGATTATCCTCCTCTCTAATTCTGAGATTTCTATGTTTCAAAATGGCCATGTATCTTTGCCATTTAGAAACATATTGCTCCTCAATTCCTAACTCCCTCTAAGCCAACCATTCTTGGGTCCAAAGGTTTGTTATGTGTTAGTTTACAAGCTATCTTAACATATAGTATCATCTTACTCTTAACTCTAAGATTAGTTGTGGGGATAATGTGTGTCTTCCTTTACTACCTACCCAAGGATCTAGTCCAATTTGAACTCTATCTCATTTTACAACTTGCCATATCAACCAATTCCCCGCCAATTGGAAAGTAGGGATAATCACTTTCCATTATTGAAACATTATGTACTCACTTTGTAGTGTTCCTAACCCATTTGTCCATGTGCACGGTGCAATGTATTTGGCTTTAATTACCTAGACCCATAGCCTAGTTCCTTGAATTAACCTCCACACATTTTTTGCTGCTAGTGTTTTTGAAAAGATGAATGGGTTCTTTAAGCCTCGTCCTCCATTTGGTTTTGCAAGGGCTAGTTTCTTCCATGAAGCTACATAAAAACCTATTTTCCCATTATCTCTAGACCATACGTATCCATAACATAGCCTTTTGGTGACTTCTAGAACTCCTTTTGGGATCCATGCCATTGACATCCAAAATATAGGGATTGCTTCCAGTATAGTTTGACCAATACCAAGCATCCTCCCTGGGAAATCCACTTATTACACCAAGTGTTTATTTTATTTTCCACTTTAGTCATGAACCATTGCCATTCTCTTTTTTTATACATGTTTGGATTCAAGTTGAAACCCAAGTATTTCAGTCCCATGTCAAAGTCTATTAATTTGAAAGGAAGAATTTGTGAAAAGTAGTTCATTTTCTGCTCAAGGATACCCCGTAGTGAGAGAGTTGATTTTTCTAAATTTATTTTCATTCTTGTTGCCTTACATAATAAATCCATAATGTCTTTAAACTTCTTAACAACCCTTATGGAGCCCTCGTAGAATATAAGTATGTCATCAACAAATAGTAAATGAGTGATATTACAGGATTGTCCAATTATAACCCCTTCAAAACTACCATTTTCCAAAGCCTCCTTTAACAACCTACTCAATCCTTCAATAATTAAAAGGAAAAGGAGAGGGGATAAGGGGCATTTTCCTTAAACCTCTTCCTCACTCGAAGAAGGGAGATGTTTCCCTATTTATCATAACAACAAATTATGCAGATTTAATGCAATTCACACTACAAACTGATGATTGAAACCTAGATGGATAAGACTAATCATGAGATATAGCTAGCTTACCCCGGCATATGCTTTGGAGAGGTCCACTTTGACCACCATTTATTTTTGGTTCCTATTTTTTATTGAGTGGAGTCCTTCATGAGGAATCCATATAGCCTTGTGTATTTGTCTTCCTTCTAAAAACTCGAATTGTTCATTAGAAAATTTCCTTGACAATACCCTTTTTAGTCTTCTTGTTATTGCCTTGGAGATGATTTTATATATACAATTGCATAAAAAAATTGGTTTGAATTTTTCAAAGAATGTTGGATTATCATCCTTTGGAATCAACACAAGAAAAGTTGTGTTGAATGCTCCAAGCATCTTTCCAATCATTCTAGTTGCCTCGACCACCCTTATTAAATCTTATCTAATAAATTCAAAACACCAAAGGAAAAATTCCATAGGAAGGCCATGTGGCCCAAGACTTTTGTCCTTTTGGAAACTCTAAATAATAATAAGTAGTTTTTCTTTCCCAACTTCTTCTATCAAATCTTGATTGTCCTCGACATTGACAAAACTTAGGAAGGAATTTGATGGAGTTCTTACCTATGGTATACTGGCTCGAGAGTCCTCTTTGAAAAGAGATGAAAAGTAATCTACCCCTTCTGTTGTTATCTCTTTGAAATTTGTTTCCCATTAGCTATCTTACCTTTCTATTTTCCAAATTGAGTTAATTTTTTTCCTGTAGTTTGCATATCTATGAAAAAACTTGGTGTTATCATCTCCTACCTAAAGCCATAATGCTCTGCTTTTGAGCCTTTATTTCTTCTCTTTTTCCAGGAGTAACTGCATATGTTTATCCTCAAGCCTTTTTACCTTTGTTTTTAGATCCCCTATTAAATAACCAAAACCTACATTGTTGTAGTGTATTGCCAAAGCTTCATCCACTTCCCTATGTGTTTTGTCATCCTTTTGGTTTTTGTCATTTTCCCATTGCAAAGCCACCTTTTTGGATTTTTTTGAATTTTGATGGAACTGTATGGGAGCATATTCTCTCAAATATCCATCATAAGGCACCCATAACTCTTTTATCTTGTTTATAAACTCCTCTTCCTTCGTCCATTTTGGATTTAGTTTGAAAGGGTTGGCAACTTTCTCTTAGATAGGGGCTATTTCCAAGATGATTGGATTATGGTCAGAATCCCCTCCTAAGGAAACCCATTGCTTGATTCTAGTACTTCATCAAGGAATGCCTCAAAAATTAAGAACCGATCGAGTCTCTTTGCTATACAAGGCTCTCCCATTCTCTTATTTGTTCGGGTTTGGGTCAATTTAGCTGGTTCCACATCCAATAATCCTACTTCTTCTAGTTTTTCAAAAAAGTAGCGAGAAATATAGTCCTCATGTGCAGCAGGTCCTTGAATTTATGAGGCTTCCAGAGTAAAGTTTAGATCTCCTCCCACTACTAGAGAGAAACCAATCCTTGCAGTAATCCATTCTATCCATATAGGGTCCATGTACATTTATAATAGTAATTTATTTTCCAAGATCCAGAGAGAACATAATAGCTTGAAGACCTTAAGTAAAATCCCATGTATTAAAAAATGAAAATGAACATTTCTTCCACCTAGTAATGTTCCCCCCTGACCTCCCTGTTGCATCAATATAGATAAATTCCAAACTACTATTTTTTTTTACAACTCCTGAGTAATTTTATCTCCATGGTCATAATTTCTTATAGTAGAATGATAGAGGGATTTAAGCCTCTACAAATCTTTTTATGGCCAGGTTTTTTGAGGCGTTGGTGAGCCCTTAGCAATTTGTGGTCATCAAAATCATTAAAAACCCTCTTTAGGGGATTTTTCTCTAAGATCCCCAGTGTAACACCCTGTTTCCCCCAGTCTGTAAAAATAACTATACTGGCCAAGAACTATGGCAAACTCAAAGATGTGAATGTGTGATTTGAATGGACCTTAGTAAAAGGTCGATGAATGTAAATAATGTTATGAATATATGTTACAGGACTGCTGAGAGGGGGATGTGTTGAAAAAGAGACCACGATGGTTGAAGAAAGGTGGTGGAAGGCACCTGGAATGGTGGCGTTAACTTCCACCGAACTAAACCGTATTTGGTCTTCACTGGCCCGGAGAACGAAGAGCGGCTCGCTGGCCCCGAAATGAATTACTTGCCAGGTTGGTAGGTGAGGAAGCTCCTCGTGAGTTAATGAGGGATGGGGGTGAAACCGCCCATCCGTGAAAGCCTCAGACCTGACCACCACGGGGAAGTTCGTGCCACACGCAACCTCGCTGGAAAAGAAACGGTAGAAAATAGGTGTGGAAGGGGACAGTCGCGACAAAGATCGCAAGAGGGGAGAAATCAGAAGGACTCTGGAAAAATATACAGAGTGATTGATGAACAGAGAAGAAGGGGAGTAACCTTCGTTCTCGACTTCTGACGAACAGAGACTTAGTCTCACAGCATCGTGGTCTAAGCTTGGGGGTGGCTAGTGGTAAATCCATTCGGATTCGCTGAGCCTACAGTTGGGTGGAAACGAGAACCCCTCTCGGCAGTTGCATCACACTTGGTGTTTTTCTGATAAGTGTTATATCTTGTATCTTGAATTTAAATATTCTGACATGTATGCTCATGGTTTGTGAAATGATGAATGATTTCAGGATAAGACTGTCTGTAGGGTGTTTTGATCAGAAATGGTGGTTGTATGCTTATATTGGAAAGACCACATATGACTTACGTGTATATATATATATATATATATATATATATATATATATATATATATATTGAACGGATTCAGTATTCAAGTCTGTTCTCGGGAAATTTATTCCCTTATTTGTCTCAAGTAAAGCCCTGGATAGATCTTCCCATAGGGACACCCTTTTTTAAAGTTTACCCAAGAATCTACAAGAGGATTTTATGGCGTAAGTCTGAAAAACCCTACACGAGAGAGAATGGTCCTCTTAAACTTAGGACATTTCGGCGTTTCGGCACCCGGGGCACCTGAGTGCGAGTTCCCTTGTACTCGCAAGTCCCGAAACCCCGACTTGCGAAATCCCAAAATGATAATAGTATGGAGAAGTTATAAGATCTTGAAGTTTCGATACCCGGGATACCTAGAGGCGAGTTCCTTGTACTTGCAACTCCCGAATTCCTGACCCACAAAATTTCGATGGGTGAAATCCCGAAATAGATGCGTAGGTTAAGAGTTGGTACTTCAGAGTTTCGGTTCCCGGAAGATCTAGGTGCGAGGCCTCCCATTTGCGCACATCACAAAACTTCGATTCGCGAAACCGCGAATTTGGTCGAGTGTATGAAGAGCGGGTGTATCGGATTTTCGGCATTCGAGTAGTCGAGGAGTGTGAATCTTCAACCTCTTGTATAGCGAGGTTCCGATATACGAAACCCCGACTCACGGAATCCCGAATTGGCATAGTATGAATTGGTTCGACATTTCGGCGTTTCGGTACCCGGAAGACCCAAGAGTAAGTTTCCCTTGTACTCGCAAGTCCCGAAATCCCGACTTGCGAAATCCCGAAAAGATAGGGTGTGGAGAAGTTATCATACTTCGGTATTTCAGAACCCGGGGTACCTAAGTGCAGGCCCCATGTATTCGTCAGTCTCGAAACCTCGATTAGTGAAATCCCGATGGAGGAAACCCCAAAATAGTGGAGCATATTTAGAGTTTTGAGGACTCTGAGTTTTCGGCTTCCGGGAAACCTAGGAGCGAGACCCCTTGTTTTCACATAACGTGAAATCCCGAAAGGAGAAATGTCGAAATGGATTAGCACGGATAACATTGGGTGTTTCCGTATTTCGGTACCCGAGATACCTATTAGCAAGTTCTCTTGTACTCGCTAGTCCTGAAAACCCAAAGTGCGAAACCCCGAAATAATAATAGTGCAGACAAGGTATGGTGTTTTGGTGTTTTGGCACCCAAGATACCTAACGGTAAGTTCTCTTGTCGTCGCATATCCCAAAACCCCGATATGCAAAACCCCAAAGGGTAGAGCACCCAAAACTTGTTCCGGCTTGTTGTTAATCTCAATAAGCCCTTAGATCCATTTGGGGTTTTGGCTCTTCAAAAGACAAGAGCGTACGGGGGGAAATATTGCATCACGACTCCCCGGATCATGATAGCAAAAGCACCCTCTCGGTAAGGACTGTGGGTATGACCACGGTCATACGAGGGACTTTAAAGGGAAAGAAAGCGAAAATTTTCTAGCCCCATGGTGGGTGTGTTACACCCAGTTAAGGACAATTATTTTCCACATTTAGTTTTTGAGGAAGCTTGTTTTTGTGCCAGAGACACAAAATATTTCCTCCCCCCCATGTGGGGATTTTTGCTCTATTTCTAAGTGACCCAAACTCTCTTCCGCTTTCTCTGGGAAAGTAAGAGCTTCTTTGTTCCTTGATTTGAGATTATACTTTGAGATTTCAATAGAAGGGGGGTTCCTATGGGTCATCAAAACTTTTGTAGTTGTGCAAAGGATGGTCGAGGACTTGATTCTCGAGGCCCCTTCTATCAAGACCTATTTTACCTTGAGAATAAGGATAAGGGGATGAGGTTTAAGGGTTTTAATTCCAGAGAGGTTGGGTAGGAATTCATTCAAGGGTTCAAAGATTTTTCATTTCATCACTTAAATCCCATGGCCAAAAAATTATATTTTCGGAGGATTTTCTTTTAGCCAAAGAAGGAGACTTTATGGAATTACTCGAAAGAAATGAATCCTCCTTTCAGGCATTGGAAGCTTCCATTAAAAGTTCCTTAAGTTGACTGGTGTCCAAGGATTGAGATACCACTACCGAAGGAGCTTCTTTTGGGCATTCAATAGTCCCATTCCCCCCCTGATTCTCCATTGTCATCAACTTTATATTCCTTTCCGACCAAGACATCCTTTCCATCTCCTAAGTTTGTCTTCAATGTCCAAATAATTTTTTGATTAGTGAGGAAGCATTCAACTACTAAGTGTCCATAACAATGAAAACAATCACACTTGAAGGGAATACTTTCATAGTCAAGTGAAAATGGTTCGAACACCTCTTTATATCCATTGTCTCAACCAACCCTTTGCTTGTGTCCAATCCAACAAGGATATATGCTATACCTAGGTAACCAATGCCTTTGAAACATAGGTCATCTTCATAAGAGGTGTCGAGTGTGTTCCCAATTCCTCAAATACTCCTTCTAACAATAGAACTAGTGGTAGCCTCAATATCCTTACCTAGACTGGCATGATATCCAAACTAGCAGATCTTTTATCAAAATCTAAATGTCATTTATTGAGAAAAAGTGGTTGTGCTTCCTATTTTCACCTTTTATGCATGATATTTTCAACATCTCTCAGCATCCAAAAGGTCCAAACCATCCACCCTCTTACTAATAATAATGCATTGGAAACGTAACCTAATGGGATCAAATTTTGTTTATGTTCAATCCAACAAGGATACAGGTTGTACCTAGGTAACCAATGCCTCTGAAAGATAGGCCAGCTTCATAAAAGGTGCCAAGTGCATTCCCAATTTCCTCAAATACTCCTTCTTACCACAAAACTAGTGGTAGCCTCAATATCCTTACTTATATTGGCATGATATTGAACCTAACAGATCTTGCATCCAAATATAAATGCCATTTCTTGAAAAAGAGTGGTTGTGCTTCCCATTTGCACCTTCTGTGCATGGCATTTTCAACATCTCTCGGCATCCAAAAGGTCCAAACCATCCACCCTCTTACCAATAATAATGCTTGGGAATGTAACCTATAATGGGATCAAAGTTTGATTTGGTCCATACCTTCAAAGTTTCAAATCTCATTCTTATGCTTGGAAAATGACCTACAAGCACTAGGTCCTCCATCCCTAAAATCTCCTTTAGATTTCTCTTCTCACCCAAGAACAGGTTCACAAGTTCCTTTTTTTCTTACACATTTTCTTCACTTTTGTTTTCTCTCGTCCTCCAATTCTTAAGACTCTAATTTATGTAAGACTGAGATTGAAGAGTCACTCATGTAGTTGATATCCAATTGATCTCAAGTGAAGCCTAACTTTGTGCGTCATTCGATTCTTGCGTTTGAGCTATAAAACAAAGGTTCAAGGTTTTTGCAATTCTCTTATGGAATAAATGTGACTTCAATGTGATTAACTACCCACATTAAGACCCTATACTCGTCAATCTTTTGGGATGATACCCATAGATCCTCCAAATTTGGCCCAACACACTTCTTTGTAGGGTTTTCAGTCCAACAGTTAAGATTATTGATGGATGCATCGCCCAGTACCATCACCTTATCCCCGGTTATATCTCTTGCTCATGCATCAGAATTAGACAATGCCCAATCCATTTCATGACCAATAATAGTGACAGTCTCATATTCCAATGAAATAGAGCATAGGAGTATTTGCTTCCATGGACCTGACATGCCACCAAAAGAGAATAATTTTAGGTTGGACCATATCTAATGGCCCTCCAATAGACTGTCTGAATAATAATCACCTCTTCCTCTAGAATTGACATGATGTTATCCCTCCTTACCTCCTATCACCCTTGTTGCTACTGCAAATGGGATTGGCCAACACACAAGGATCCATCTTCTCACTCACCACAAAATGATGAACTTGTATTTGACCTAGGAAGATTTGTTAATAATATGTTGTATGAGATAAAGGTGTGCTTATGACGCAACAATTCTATGGATCACGATCTTGTTCCTGAGTTTATTCATCATGTTATTCCTCTAAATGATAAAGATGCCCATTTTTTTATTATTGTTTTTTGTTTTTTTCAGACAAGTTTTTCATATTCAAAATAAAATACAAAATGTGTTATGCCCCTTTTCCTCTTTTTCAAGGTTTTGGTATCTGTTAATGCATCCTTCATACTATAGTCATTGGATTGCCCTATCAACCTTACCATTACCTCTCTCCTTTCTCATGTTTCCTTTCTTTCCTTCTTAACTAGCTCTTTGCTAGCTCTTTTGCCTCTAGTCTCTCACATCTCTTACCTTCGCTAGCTCTCTACTAGAGTTGTCACCTCTCTCCTCCCCTCTCCCCTCTTGTTCTTTCACTAGCTATTACTAGCACTGACAGATCTTGTTCTTCTACCTTCACTAGCTCTTTCTACCATTTCCACCTCTTATGTATTTTCCTTTTGCTAGTTCTTGTTAACATTGCCTCCTCTTTTTTCCTCTTGCATCAAGTAGAGCTATGCCCTTGCCTATGACAAGAGATTAGGTCATTTTCCTTCATAGGTTCATTCAATGTTTCCACCTCTCACCTCTTTTGCCTTATCTATCTTTTTGTAGTGTTGTTGACTCTCACCTTTTATATATTCAATCACTCTTGGTAGTCTTCTTGCCTCTTTCATCGACTTTCGACTAGTAGAGTCCCATCCTCATTTGTTACATGAGATACAATCCTTTATCTTTGATGCCTCATTCAATGTTGACGCATTTCATTTATTTTTTGTCTCTATTAGCATTTATTGAGAATCTCACTATGTTCTCCTTTCACCTTTACTCTCGTTGAGCCAAACCTCCTCATTTCTCATTTTTCTCCTTTTGCCTTCACTTATTCCCTATCTTTCCTAGGATTGTGTGTTTCCCTTCCCTACTTAGGGAAAGTCTCTAACATTTATTTTGTAGGTACATAACTCGACTAATATTGTCGATTTGTGCTTCATGTACATTGTATTTAGCATGTCCTACCAAGGTCTCATATATCAATGCCAATGGTAAAGTATGTGCAAGTATTGTTCTCAAACCCTTGTTCTTCATTTTC
Organism: Picea glauca; assembly: GCA_000966675.3. Classification (NCBI taxonomy): domain Eukaryota; kingdom Viridiplantae; phylum Streptophyta; class Pinopsida; order Pinales; family Pinaceae; genus Picea; species Picea glauca. The sequence continues at coordinate 9,381 of JZKD02S1284336.1, forward strand.
ATTAGTTTTAGTTTAAACATTGATTGATTTGAATTTATGAGGAGAACGAAATGAAACCACATATTTATAATACTAACACAGAGACACAATGAAAAATAACAAAGATATAGTAAAACTTGGCTTCTATTAAATAAGAAATATGCCAAAAACTGTAAAACGCAGACTGAAAACAAGCTTGTTGAATGGTGGCATCTTATCTCTGAGAAGAGATGTGATAGCTACGCTCATTCGCAAGAAGATGAGTACAATGAGGCTCTGAAGGCATTTTTACAATAAACATGAATGCCAAAACCCTAGACATCCAAAACCCAAACCCCAGGAGATGAAGCGCCAAAAGTCATGTGGGCCCCATTAAGGTAAGTTAGTACATCAACTTCCCTGGGTTGTAACTTTTGCATACGATCTCCATTTAGAGTGCACGATAGCTCATTGGAAAAGTATTGACGAGTAGCTTCATTTAGGGGGATCAATGATAGCCTTTTTCTATCAATTAGGTGCACGATAGCGAAAAAAACATCGTTTAGGCCCTCAAAATGGCACCAAAAATTCAAGAACCGAAAAACTGCTAAAAATATTAACTTGCAAAAAAATTGTTTTGAGCCAGTTGGACAATGTGGGTGGCCACCGAGATCCTCCTGGATCATTTATTATTATATAGTTCACATATAACTTGTAGCACGCCCCAATTGCAATGACCCCCAGCTGAATTAAGGATCATTACTACGCGGAAACACATAAAACGAAAAAACAATTCTGCTAATTAATTTCCTATAGCTCACCAGCTACAAATTACACATAGATTTAACTATTGTCTAATACTATTATTTAAATGCATATACAACATGAATGAAATTTAAATAACTCAACACAACAACATATAAATCGTTCTTAGACACATAGTTAATACACAACAATTAAACTCATAAAGCAACACAGAAACAAGATAAAACACTTATCTTTTAAAAATGGTTGTGCAACCAGTTGCTTGGGACGAACATTCCACCCAACCATAGATCCATTGTTCCAAATCTCGACAACAAGTCACCCCCTAGCTGGGGTTAGCAATCCACAAAAGAGGTTGGTCTCTCACTATCGACTCACAACTCATAAAATCACACAACCCATGTAATGTTCCTGAGCCAGATTTTTTGCTCGAAACACTAATTGTTTATTGTTTTCTATGTTTGTTCATATGTTTGCAAGTGTATCCATAAAGATGTGCATTTGGATTATTTAATGTTGATTGACCAATAGATATGAAGCATACAATCATAAACAAGACAAGAGATATAAAGAACACCAGTAGAGAACCAACAATGTCAGATCTAACCTTTATTTAGATAGTAAGGAGATCTCGTATACAAGAGATCTGTAGATCTGGAAGAAAGCCCCAATAATATCAAAATTGGTTACCAGTCGATACAACAATACAAAGATAAGTGCCTCCCAAAGGCTATCTAAGAAGACATCCAAGCCTCCAAAGGCCACCAACAAGCAAGCTCTGACTGAAGATAAGAAGACCCTATCAATATACTGCAAAACCTCTCCAACTAGCTGAGTTGTGCCCTACTCTGGATGTTGCCAAACCCTCAAGTTTCGGCCCTCCCTTTCCTGACCTCGAAATCCCTCCAAACTCTCTTGGAATGTAGATCAGGTTGATAGAAACCTCTGGACCAATTCTCAAGCTGATCTGAGAAGTTCTGCTTCTCCAACTAGGCAATCCCTAAACTGAATTACGCCCCCCTGGTTTGATAAAGTTAAGGAGGGTACGTTCTCCCCTCTAGGAGCCTCTGAATACCACCAAAATATACCAGAACATAAATCAGGCCGATGCTACCAAGATGGTGAAGTCTCAAGCCAATCTATGAAGATTTGAGCCACCAAACATTGAAAAACCACTTTCTACAATACACCCTCCTTCTCTCCAATTCATGCCAAGCTTCCTGAAATAAACTACAAGGACAAAATTCTCCGGAATAGACCAAGAATGATGTCGTGGACCATACAAAGAGAATCTAGTTGTTGTTTTTCCAAAATACCTCCTCCTTTATCCATATCGAACCAATATCTCTAAGGTGGTGCGCCCCCCTAACTGGAAACCCCTCTGGGTTGTGCCCTAGCCTAGAATCTGCCTGTAGAACAAACCTGCAACATTATAGAATGGTGTGGGAGGATTATTTCACCTCTAAGACCAAGTCTGGATCAAGAAAGGTGGGATATTTCACCACCGAGTTGATCTCTAGGGTTTTAGACTCAAAACCCTCAAAATTGATTGTGCTCAAGAGCTCCAATGCAAATAAGATAATAATCCAGAATGAATAAGGAGTGTGCCCTGCCCTTTTTACAATAAACATGAATGCCAAAACCCTAGACATCCAAAACCCAAACCCCAGGAGATGAAGCGCCAAAAGTCATGTGGGCCCCATTGGGGTAAGTTAGTACATCAACTTCCCTGGGTTGTAACTTTTGCATACGATCTCCATTTAGGGTGCACGATAGCTCGTTGGAAAAGTATTGACGAGTAGCTTCATTTAGGGGGATCAATGATAGCCTTTTTCTATCAATGAGGTGCACGATAGCGAAAAAAACATCGTTTAGGCCCTCAAAATGGCACCAAAAATTCAAGAACCGAAAAACTGCTAAAAATATTAACTTGCAAAAAAATTGTTTTGAGCCAGTTG
>JZKD02S1284347.1:0-12061 GCA_000966675.3 Picea glauca
GACTTCTCCCTTGGCCTCTTTGACCCTGCTTTTGGCTCAGCTTCTCTTCAGCTTTCAGATCCATCTGATAAGCATCTTCCACCGTTCGGATGGTCATCATGCTCATCTCATCCCGAATGTCGTATCGTAGACCATTCATATATCTAGCAACTTTTTCATCATCACTTTCGCGATGACCTGCCCTGATGTTTAGCTTGTAGAACTCTTCAATGACATCAGCTTCTATCTCAAATTCTTCATTCTCCGAAACAGAGTAATCTGGTAATCCCTGGGAATAAATTTTGCCTTCATCTTTGCGATCATCCTATCCCAATTCTTGATTTTCTGCTTGCCTTTGCAGCATCTGTCAGCTTGTAGCTCATCCCACCACAATGTTGCATGTCCTTTAAGTCTTGTGACAACATGTTTGACCTTTTTGTCTTCCTCGACATCTTCATAGTCAAAATACGTGTCCAGAGCTCTAATCTAGTCTAGAAGCTCTTCAACATCCATGTATCCCTCATATAATAGAATATCCATTTTTACTCTATCACCCATTCTTGCAACAACCCTAATCAGGCGTTCATTTGCTGCATCTTCTGCTGCAACTTCTTCTCCTTCATGTCCAACTTCATCTTCACTTTCAGATTCACTGACATCTCCAACACCGGTTGTGCGCCTCTGTTTTATTTCCACGTCCACGAGTCTGGTGCGTATGTTATGCATATCTATTTCCATGGCTGGATTTGGCACTTGTCTACCCCTTTCTTCTGGCATTTCCCTCTCCTCTGGCGGATCGGGTGTTTGCCTGTCTCCTCTTCTTGGTGGCATGGTGAATATTTCTTTTCCTTGCTACAGAAAGCATAGAAATATTTCTGTGCTCTGATACCAACTGACGCAGACCTCCCCGACTCTCGGGCTGAAGTCCGCTCATAGGATCATTCTTTGTCTCCGTTGAGCCAAATCGACTCTTTCGATTCCTTGCTGGAATCTCAATTCAATCGATCCACAGGTCCTTTCGGAAGCTCCCCTGCGCGAACAACACTAGGTGCGAGCTCCACTTCTCCGTGCGACCATAGCACTATAACCAAGGCCTCACCCAAAAGGTGCTTGTCACAACTCGCCACTCGCGAGTTTGTGAGTCGAGGCTTCCGACTCTCCCTTTCCAATCTCGCGATATCCGAAATCGCGAAATGGGTATAGATCCTCTTTTGTCAGTGCCTTCCACGTGTGACCACTGGCTAAGCTTAACGTTAGCTCCTCTCACTACTCGTCGCTTCATGAGTTCAAAGGTTGAACTCTCATTCCTTCCTCCGTGAATCCTCGAGACGAGAGAAGTCAATGGAGTGTTGACTCCTTTTCCTAGGCGATGCGTGTCCGCCAGTCAACCACACGGGCCCCACCTTGTGGTTTTGCCACGTGTCCGCACTCGTACCTCGACTCTCGGCACTTCATGACTTCTGATGTCGAGAAGAGGTTTTCTGACCTCTGAACCTCCGAGTTCGCGAGACCCCTTGATATCTACCACTTGTCCTCCTCAGATGGACGGTCCTGATCTTCTCGCGACTTTGCCACTCGTGAAGTCGAAGGACTTCCCTCTCTGACCTCCGATGTCCGAATCCTTGATAGAGAGGATCTCGTGACACATGTCCTTCTTCCAATCAGACGTCTTAGATTCTTTCGCTATTTTGGGACTTCGCACCTCGCGACCTCGTGAATCTTGATGCAAGGGTTTTGACCCTTCAACTCGCGAATCCACGAAATGAGATTATGCGAGTGATCCAACGGTCCGATTTCTCCCGAGATTGCACTTGAAGAATGCTTGTCGTAACTTCCCTGCTCCTCTGCAAGATCTGACGGCCCTCGGAACTTCGCGAATTCTCCACAGAGAATTTCAACAGTCCAATTACTCCTTAACAACTCCTGCGAAATGAACAAGTACGCCTTCACGAAACTTGTCCACCAGCAAAATAACGTCGCTATGCCTTCTTTCAACACTTCAAGGCACTAGCCCTCTTGAGCTTCTCTTTGACAACGTCGAAGACTCTATCCCTTCTGAGCTTTCTCCACAACTCGAGTCTTCAAGAAGACTCCTGCATGCGCACTCCTTGCGGAAACCATTCAATACCTCCAAGTATTGAATTCTTCAACTCTGCGCACTCTCTTTGCAACAACAGTCCTTCAATAACTCCCTCAGGTTGTGAGCTCTGAGACTCTACTTGGCCTGTGCACACTTTGCACGGCTCCTATACTCAACTTGCACTTCTGCGAGAATGAGAACAATGTTATCCCTCATGAGCTCTCAGAGATTGAAACTCTGAATCCGTCAACGCACTCCTTGCGGACGATTTCGCTGCACTCCTTGCAGGAAAACTCTTGCTCAAACAGAGAAACAATTGAAACTCATTCCTTCCTCTCCCTCTCTCTTCAAATTTCAGACATTCAACAATAAATCATTCATACATAGCGTAACAACAAATGCATAATTAGAAAGAGTAAAATAGCTATGAGCATAACATTCAATTATGCATACACAAAAAGTGTTTGAACACCAGGAGTTTGAATCAAAGCTTCATATATTAATCTCAGAACTTTTGTACATGTGTTCTTCTACACAGCTTTCTGCCCTCCTATGCTCTCTGCTCTTCTCCTAATCATAATAATGTTACAACTATACAATGAGGGTGTCTATATCTCGTTTCCCTCCTCGCTCTAAACTGTCAAATCTAGAACTTTAAAGCTACCTACCTACATTTATTAACATAAATGCCTCTTAATCCTTTAGACAAAAGCGGGACGCTCAAGGTCTAATTACATCACACGTACGCCCTTTCTTAACTACTTCATTTATGTTTGGCGTATCAAACTTCAAAACATTTCAAACAATTCATCATGTGCCAAAATGCATTGGCCCTTGTCCTCCGCTCGCTTGTTGTTGGCGATGCTCCTGCATCAAGCATGCTATCGTTCATCATTGGTGGAGCTAAACTGAGCGTGCTATCGTTCGTCTGAGTGTGAAGGAAATATGTGGGAATTAATTTTGAATAATGTTGGAATTAATTTTGAATAATGTTTTATTAGCCTTGCAACTTTGCCTTGGTTTATGGCAGTTCACAAAGGTCACACCCGTTGGGGAACTGATATAAGGCGTAATGGGCTGGTTGCTGCGACCCCTAAGAATCTTCCCGACTTATTCTCTGCTGCAACATTGTCCTGATCGAGTTTTCAAAAGAGCGGATTATTTTGCGTTCCAAGCGGATATTCCGCCTGACAGGACGAGGGGCTTTCCAATGCATGAAGTCGATTCGATCGAGTTGCAATACTTGGGTAGATATTTCCTTCTCAAGAGAACAGGATTGGATCGAAACATGTTATTCATCAACCATAAAATGTGTTATTACATCACTAACACAATCTGGGAGGAACTGTAGAGATTGGAAAAAATTCTCCCCTGCAGGCTACAGCCCTACAATCGCCCGAGTAGCAGTCGCTTGCTCTGCAGCCGACGACACACGGGTTGAATCTGACGCCGCCGCCGATGCTGCCACCGCCGAGGCCAGAGCAGCAGCCGCCGCCTGCGAGTTATCTAATGTTTTTGTAAAAGGTATCAAACCATTCTGGGAAGAAATTATGACGGGCGGTGTCATGACTTTGGACAAAGTCTTTGATGCGCTCATATTAGACAATCAACATGTCATCTTACGTCTAAATAGTGATTGGTTATTACCAGCCAACTTGTCAGTTTCAGAGGAGAAACTTCTGAAATTTTTTAATTTGGTTTCTTTGTTTCTACAAACAAAGAAGGTGAAGATACATTGGTTCATTCCTACATCATTGAGTTTTATATTTGTATTGTTGGAGTTCAGTACAAGAGGGAGAGTGTTGTTATATACCCATATCAATGTGTTTTTCTGGTCTCTGACCCACTCCCTCACATCATTGAGTTTTATATCTGCATTGTTGGAGTTCAGTACAAGAGGGAAAGTGTTGTTATATACCCATATCAATGTGTTTTTCTGTTATAAGGTGCATTTCATTTCTGACCCACTCCCTCACCGATGGAGGCGACAAGTAAACTATTTGGGCATATGGGTGGAGAATTTAACATTGTGCAATGACATAGAACTAAAGGTTGTAAGGGGAAATATATCCGCAATCTTCACGGAATGTGCAAAAGTGGACAAAGTGGACAAACAAGGTGCAATTAGGTGCAATATGTGCTCAAGCATCACCGAAGGTGCAAACGTCGACAAAGAAGGTGCGATTTTGGTGTCTTTGTTGAACATGTCTTTCGAACCTTCTTTTGGTGTCATTGAAAAACAATTTTTTTGTGACCCCATTATGATTACTTGCATCTATGTTATAGACCATCACCTGTGTGAAATTTCTGCTCCCCAGATTAGTGTGCTTTATGTGAAATGTTATGATGAAGATGATTTTAGGCACATAATTACATTAGTTTCATGTATAGCAGAGAGTCGTTGTGGGTCATTGATATCATATGACCCCAACAATAAAAAAGTGTGTTTTCGTGGATTTAAGGAGTACCTATAAATAGTGGGTTTCCATCCATCTATAACTTGGAACTGGAGAATGTAGTTGTCGCTTGAGGAGATGTTAGCGATTAAAACTTTAAAAAAATTATATTACAGTTATATTGTCATTATTATTTTCCAACAGAATGAGTTTTAATTAAATAGTTTGAAATATGTTTACAAATAAATGTTTTCTTATTAATTTTTTATAATTTTTTTTTAATATTTAATATTATTATTTAACATTTCCAAGTGTAATTCCGAGATACATTGCAAAATAATTGCTTTCATAAAATATTTTGACATTTAAAAAGTATTTTTAACTTTTCCTTATTTAATTTCGAGACACAATGTAAAATAAAATAATTGCCGGAAAAAATGTCTCGTATAATTTACATTTCTTTAAAAAATGATCTAACTTTTTAATAAAATTTGAAATGGTAAAAATTACAAAATATGTACTCGTTCCTTTCCTTTTCGTGCCATAAATTTATACAAAATATGTATTCGCTCACACAGCTGTTGGATGCAATTATTTCCCTGGATTATGGGATTTACAAAGGTATGCTTACTTTCACCATTTCTCTGTAATAACTCGTGTTGATTCAGTCATTTACTAAAGACCTTGGACAGCTGCATTGCCTCTTTATCTTTTACATAGCGTAAACAAACAATACAACAATCATTGGAAGTCGTACATAGCAAGCAAGCAGATGAAAATAAAATGTATTTTATAGCTCAATTCATGCCTCTCTTTATGCATATATTATACTCTACCTAACAGAATGGTTAGTTTGAAAGCATATTCATTGCTTGGTTCAACTTGCTTGGTTCAACTAGCATCACCAGCAGTCTCCACAGGAACACAATCCATCCTTAAAATGGTAGAATAGGTGTGGATGTCTCACGATAATTTCTAGCCCAACAGTTTTGGAAACGAACTTAGTGGAAGTATGGCAATCACTACACACGAAGGTTCTTCATGATACAGATGGGGATGCTGGGCTTGTATTGATGATCCCAAAACTAATGGCTATCTTCTCACTATGACTGCATAGAATGTTTTCTTAGCCTCCTCCACATTCTGCAACACAAGATTTGTGTTAAGCACTTAACCTGCACTCCACACACACCCTACGCTGGACTCCAATGGCATCTTTTTTATAATTTCATGCGCTTCATCTAGGTATCTGCACGCCCAAGTAGGTCAGTCAAGCATGCATAATGCTTCAGCTTCGGTGCAAGGCCATAATCCGAGTTCACGCACTCAGAACAGAATTTCCATCCCTGGTGGACTAAACCCTGCATGAGAGCAGGCAGTAGAAATAGAAGCCAAGATGATATGATCTGGCTATGTACCTGTCTGTTGCATTTGGGAAAAAAGGGCAAGGGCGTCCTCACCATGTCCATGAATTAATTCCGTGTGCCAGAATCATAACATTCCATGACACTATCTCGTTCAGGCATTCTTCCAAACAGTTTGTGGGAAATGTTAACATACCCACAATTGACAGAGATATTTACAAATCCATTGACGACAACCACATCAGATTTAAATCCACTTCTTACTGCATAACTGCAGATCTACTTGTCTTGTTACTCCGATAGGGGTCCTCTTATCAGAATAGATGGGTTAATCAATCTTTAAATTAGAAATTTTAATCTTACGATCAGGAATGGAAGATGCCAGCATATTCTTAGTCTTACATTGAAATCAATAAATAAGATTTAATCTCCATAACTTCCTTGTATTTATAAATACATCCGTTACCTTGTTTACTTTTTCACATTTACTAAATCATGTTAAAAGTTGTAAAGCATGTACTTTCTCTATAAATTTGTAAAGCATGTATTGTTGGTTATATCTCAGTTAGGGTGTTAATAATATTATGTAGGCTTTAATGGGGAGATGTGACTTATGAATCCACCAATCATCTTTTATGAAATTGTTTTTACTAATTTTTATTTTTACCATACATTTTCTGGAAAAGTATAAATCATTTTATACAAAGTAAAAGATGATTCCATACATCTCATTGTGACTAACATTTCCCAACGTCGCACTGTGACGAACATTTCCCAATGTCGCCATGTGACGAACTTTTTTGAACGTCGCAATGTGACAAAAAATGATTGACGCCACATTATAATGACCATTTTCACAACGTCGCAAAAGTAAAAGATGATTCTACACTGTGTCAAGTGTTTCCAAACATTTCATTATGATGAACATTTCCCTACGTCGCATTGTGACGAACATTTCCTAACATCGCAATGTGACGACCATTTCCCAATGTCGCATTGTGACAAACGTTTCCCATCGTCACAATGTGATGAACATTTCCCTTTTGTTATCGATGTCCTTAGGAAAATATAAACCATTGTCTAAAAAGTAAAACATGATTCCATACATCTCATTGTGACTAACATTGCATTATGATGAACATTTCCCTAYGTYGCATTGTGACGACCATTTCTCAATGTYGCAATGTGACGACCATTTCTCAATGTCGCATTGTGAAAAAYGTTTCCCATCATCACAATGTGACGAACATTTCCCTTTTGTTATCAATGTCCTTAGGAAATATATAAATCATTGTCTAAAAAGTAAAACATGATCCCATACATCTCATTCTGACTAACATTTCCATTGCATTCTAATGAACATTTTCATTGCATTGTGACTAACATTGCATTATGATGAACATTTCCCTATGTTGCATTGTGACGAACATTTCCCAACATCGCAATGTGACGACCATTTCCCAATGTCGCATTGTGCCGAACGTATCCCATAATCACAATGTGACAAACATTTCCCTTTTGTTATCAATGTCCATAGGAAAAAAATAAATCATTGTCTAAAGACTAAATCATGAATCCATACATCTCGTTGTGACTAACATTTCGATTGCATTGTGACTAACATTGCATTATGATGAACATTTTCCTACGTCGCATTCTGACGAACATTTCCCAACGTTGCAATGTGACGACCATTTCCCAATGTCGCATTGTGACAAACGTTTCTGACGCCAACCGCACTCCTCGGAGCACGACTGATCTCCTCAGGACCTTCTTTCTCTTCGGCCCGAAGAACTCAAGGCTCTTCTATTTCCCTTTCGGGAAATCTGCACCCACAGTTCTTTTCGCACGACTCCTCTTCCCTTGCTGTCGAGGAATCGGAACTCGTGGCTTCACGAGTTCACGATCTACCTTTGGGTCCTCTAATTCCTGAGACCCGATGGCTTTGGCCAATCGTTGACTTCCCCCCTTGCTATCAGAGTTATCCCTATCGGGAAATCGCTATTGCGATGTCAACAATTTGAAGCTCCAACCTCCGAATCCCGATGTGCCGATTTCACGATACACGTGTGGACTTGACTTCTCCACCTTCTATCCTTCTACCGAGATTTCGGAACTCGAGAGATCGTGAATCCTGATGTCGATGGACTCGGGACTTACCTTTCCCCGATCCCCGATACGATGTCACCTGTATTCCACTAGCTCCCGTGGTCCCACACTGCCACGTCACCGTCGGGATATCGCGGATCGCGAATCCAACATGCAAGCGTCCTCTGTCATCGAAGACCCTGATTCTTCGAACCCCAAATCCTTGGTATCTCTTGACACGTGTCCCACACGATCAACGGTTTTGATCCTATCGGGATATCTCTATTCGTGATATCGTGATCTTTGTTGCACTCTCTTGGAACTTCAACTCGCGATTACCCGATATGCGATGTCACGTACAGATCCAACGGCTCCCCCTGCCTCTGATCGATGGCTCTTCTCCCTCCTGAGCTTCGAACCTCCTCACGCTTGCGCAGATAACACGATATTTGACAAAGTGCCTCCCTATTGAGACTCGTCCACCTGCCCTCTTGCTAACCTGCGATGCTTCCCTTTGGCCTACTCGCGCAACTTAGCTCCACTGTTCTTCAACAACTTTGAAGACCTATCCCTCCTGAGCTTTGCTTCGACCTTAAGTCCTTGGCAAGAACTCCCTTGCTCTCACTCGCGACAATTCTTCAACAACGTCGAAGGGTTTAAATGGTTCGACTCTGCGCACTCCTGCAGCAACATTCTTCAATAACCTTTCTCAGAATCACAACTCTGAGACTTCGTCTAGCCTGCGCACGCCTTTCATGGCTCTGGTGCCCAACCTCCACTTCTGGGAACTTAGAACAAAAGTTATGTCTACCTAAACCCTTCTGTCAACGCACTCCTTGCAGACAAATTCAACTACACTCCTTGCAGGAATCCTCTGGCTCAGAATAGAGAAACAATTGAAACTAATTCCTTCTGCCTTCCAGACTTCAAATCAACCATGAAATCACATACACAACATATAAAAGCAATGCATGACAAGAAAACAAACATTCATGAGCATGACATCAATACACAGAGAAAACAACACAAACCATGAGCTTGAATCAAAGCTTCCTTCTATTAATTCAAATGCATGTACATGGGTGTTCTTCATACCACATTCTCTGCATTGCGAGATTCAGAACAAACTGCAACTAGCAGTGCTAGTGTAGAAGAGTTCGTCGAGGCAATGAAAGAACTTCACAGCAAGGTGAAGCAACGACTGCAAGATTCAAATCAGGAGTACAAGCGCAGATCAGATCAACATCGAAGACAACTTCAGTTTGAAGTTGGTGATCTAGTTTTGGCACATTTGAGGAAGGAAAGGTTCCCGAGGGGAACATACAACAAGCTGAAGATGAAGAAAATCGGACCTTGCAGAGTCCTGAAGAAATTCAGAGATAATGCTTATGAGATTGAATTGCCGGATGGCATCGGGATATCTCCGACATTCAATGTCTTAAACTTATATCCCTATAAGGCTGAGGAAGCAGGAGATGGAAGTGATGAACAACCAGATGTCCAGTGGCAGAAGCAGATGCCGATTGCAGAGAAGCCGCAGATGGAGCACATACTAGACAAGTGAGTAGGTAAGAAGACCAGGAGAAAAGAATACTATGAGTATCTGGTCAAATGGAAGAACCACCCAGTGGAAGATGCCAGCTGGGAGACCGAAGCAGTGATACAGAAGCATGGACAGACCATGCAGGATCTCATGGACAGGAGCCCATGAAAATTTTCAAGCTGAGGAGTATGATGTAGGAGCATTGCCAACTCATCAAGCGAACCAACACATCTAGCGGAGATCAGCTGGAAAAACCAACCCAAAATTTTGAAAACACTTTGGGAATTGTCGCGCAAGTCTTAAATGAGTCATTTAAGAGAGGGCACACTTGTATATTGTAATGGACCTTGAGCCTTTAAGCTCTCATCCTTAGGTAGATAGACAACATTTATTTTAGTTAATGCTGGTAGGTAGATTTTAATTGTAGATTTGATAGTTTTAGAGTCCAAGAGGGAAAACGAATATAGACACCCTCATTGTATCATTGTAACATTATCAACCCAGAAGAAGAGAAGAGAAAGCAGAGAATTTGGTATGAAGAACACCCATGTACATGCATTTGAATTAATAGAAGGAAGCTTTGATTCAAGCTCATGGTTTGTGTTGTTTTCTCTGTGTATTGATGTTGTGCTCATGAATGTTTGTTTTCTTGTCATGCATTGATTTTATATGTTGTGTATGTGATTTCATGGTTGATTTGAAGTCTGGAAGGCAGAAGGAATTAGTTTCAATTGTTTCTCTATTCTGAGCTAGAGGATTTCTGCAAGGAGTGCAGCTGAATTTGTCCGCAAGGAGTGCGTTGACAGAAGGGTTTATGTAGAGATAAATTTTGTTCTAAGTTCCCATAAGTGCAGGTTGGGAACCAGATCCGTGCAAGGCATGCACAGGCTAGACGAAGTCTCAGAGTTGTGATTCTGAGCAAGGTTATTGAAGACTGTTGCTGCAGGAGTGCGTAGAGTCGAACCTCTTCAACCCTTCGACATTGTTGAAGAATTGCCGCAAGGAGTGCGAGCAAGGGAGTTATTGCCAAGGACTTAAGGTCGAATAAAATATCAGGAGGGATAGGTCTTCAAAGTTGTTGAAGAACAATGGAGATAAGTTCCGCGAGTAGGCCAAAGGGAAGCATCGCAGGTTAGCAAGAGAGCAGGTGGACGAGTCTCAATAGGGAGGCACTTCATCAAATTTCGTGTTATCTGCACAAGCGTGAGGAGGTTCGAAGCTCAGGAGGGAGCAGAGCCGTCGATCCGAGGCAGGGGGGAGCCGTTGGATCTGTACATGACATCGCATATCGGGTAATCGCGAGTTGAAGTTCCAAGAGAGTGCAATAGAGATCGAGATATCGCGAATAGCGATATCCCAATAGGATCAGAACCGTTGATCGTGTGGGACGTGTGTCAAGAGATCCCACAGAGTCAGGGTTCGAAGAATCGGGGTCTTCGATGACAGAGGACGCTTGCATGTTGGATTCGTGATCCGTGATATCCCGACGGTGACGTGGCAGTGTGGGACCACGGGAGCTAGTGGAATACAGGTGACATCGTATCGAGGATCGGGGAAAGGTAAGTCCCGAGTCCATAGACATAAGGATTCGCGATCCTGTGAGTTTCGAAATCCCGGTAGAAGGATAGAAGGTGGAGAAGTCAATTCCACACGTGTATCATGAAATCATCACATTGGGATTCAGAGGTTGGAGCTTCAAATTGTTGACATCGCGAATAACGATTTCCCGATAGAAAAGGGGGAAGTCAACGATTGACCAAAGCCATCGGGTCTCGGGAATTAGAGGACCCAAAGGTAGATCGTGAACTCGTGAAGCCGTGAGTTTCGATTCCTCGACAGCAAGGGAAGAGGAGTTGTGCGAAGAGAACTGTGGGTGCAGATTTCCCGAAAGGGAAATAGAAGAGCCTTGAGTTCTTCGGGCCGAAGAGAAAGAAGGTCCTGAGGAGAGAAGTCGTGCTCCGAGGAGTGCGGTTGGCGTCATTTTCCCATCGTCACAATGTGATGAACATTTCCCTTTTGTTATCAATGTCCTTGGGAAAAATATAAATCATTGTCTAAAAATTAAAACATGATTTGATACATCTCATTGTGACTAACATTTCCATTACATTATGATGAACATTTCCATTGCATTGTGACTAACATTGCATTATGATGAACATTTCCCTATGTCCCATTCTGACGAACATTTCCCAACATCGTAATGTGACGACCGTTTCCCAATGTCGTATTGTGCCGGACGTTTCCCATCGTCACAATGTGATGAAAATTTCCCTTGTTATCAATGTCATTAGGAAAAATATAAATCATTGTCTAAAAAGTAAAACATGATTCCATACATCTCATTGTGACTAACATTTCCATTGCATTATGATGAACATTTCAATTGCATTGTGACTAACATTGCATTATGATGAACATTTTCCTACGTCGCATTCTAATGAACATTTCCCAACGTCGCAATGTGACGACCATTTCCCAATGTCGCATTGTGATGAACGTTTCCCATCGCCATAATGTGACGAACATTTTCCTTTTGTTATCAATGTCCTTAGGAAAAATATAAATCATTGTCTAAAAATTAAAACATGATTTCATACATCTCATTGTG
>JZKD02S1284369.1:0-12061 GCA_000966675.3 Picea glauca
ATTATATAATCCACATGCATTTAAACAAATAAACACATTCTACACAGAGTATTCATATGAGTTACTACCATAATTAACAATCAATAGCATTTCATACTAATTCATATACACAGCGTAAATCATGATAACATAAACAATAGAGTCATGCAAAAACATGATTAAAACATAATCAGATACTTATCTTTTAACAGTGGTAGAATCCACCAACCAAGTGCAGGCCTTCCACGAACCTCCCGTCCTTGGACCACACTGCTCATCGGCTCAACAGTGAGTCACCCTCGAGCTGGGACTAAGCTCCACCCTGAGACAAGGAATCCTAGGTTAGGCTGAGGTTACAGGGAAAAMAACACACAGCCACAGGAAGSGATTCTCTCCCAGGAACCACCCACACTCACTTCCCATAGACCCTCATTCCCCACATGCCTATTCCACCCCAGGAGTATACACCTTCTCTATCACCTGGACAATCCTTCGGCTGCTAACCTCCCTTGCCTTGGGTTACAGCAACAGACTAGACCAAAAGTCTCTGGGCTCTGTGGTAGCTACAAGGTTCCTTCCAGAAGTTCTCTCCTTCCTTTGCACACTCTCTTTCCTGGAGAGAATCTCTCATAGGTCAACAAACCCCCCACGTAGTCCAGCACTGCGTGGACACACAACCAACGGAAAAACAGACATGGATTTTTTCCACAGGCTCAGCAATGGAAAAATGGCTCAGGGTCACGGCTTTGGAAGAGAGATCCCACGCACAGGCTTGATCTCGAGCAGTGGATGAACATGGATTCTCTAGACACAACACGGGCCTTTTAAATTCAAATAGAGGTGAAACCGACTCTTTCAAAATCGATCACAGGCTTCTCATTCAATACGGAGGTATACATGGGTTTTTTAGTTCAGAAGGTGTACAAGGTTTTTCTGCAGAGCTCGGGTCATTCGTACTGCTCAAAGCCCATACACCCTCAGAAAATCCGCTCGAATGAGAGAGTGAACCCCCCTCACGGTCCACCCAAACTATTTTATTCACATTCACCAGGGTCGACACGTGTCGCCCTAGAGACTGCATGTGTTCCACCAGCATGCATCACCTTCCCTTGGTCATGAACTTAGGATAAAAAAATATAAATGGCACATGTTCTTTTGGAATAATAATAGAATATTATTCCTAGGCTTAATCCCCCCCTAGGCTAAACACTTATCCCCTTTTCCCACCTTCCAACCCCTAATCCCTTGCCTTCTCTGTGGAAACTCAGTCCCCCTTCACTCATTCATCGTGGTCAGTCTGCACCTGGCGGTGTTTACAATTTTTTTTTTTTTTTTTTCATATATACAAGTACAAAATCAGGCCCTTGGCCTCCAACCCTTAGGCTCTCTATCATAACAATCACATAATCCCATCGGCTTATACAAACTTGGCTCACCAGCCTATAACACATATTTACAATTCATTTCATACATCATATTGAAGACTGGGCTCGGCCTTGGGGACATTACAATCAAGAAGCCAAGCCTCTATACTCCGCTGCCTACCCTTAGTCGACCTTAGGAATCCATATCCATAGATTACATGTCAGGCCTTTCTTCTACTAAGAATGTGTTTTCGTGGTCGTCAACATATTCTCAAAGATGGCCATTATGGCGGCCTGCAAGAAGAATATCACAGTAGAAGCCACTGCTAAAATTTTCTTTGAATGAGTGTGGGTACACTTTGGGATCCCATAGTCTATCATCTCAAACTGGGACAGCAGGCTCCTTAGTAAATTTTGGCCCAGCCTCTGGTCAATGTTGGACACCAAGCTCACCAAGTCCACAACTTTCCATCCCCAAACTGATGGCCAGATAGAGATCATCACCAGGATGATCGTACACATTTTGCACATGAAAAACTCAAATCATCCATGCACATGGGATGAGATCCTTCCCTATATACAACATAGCTATAACTAGGCCCTCCACAACTCAACTAACCATATCCCCTTTCAGGTGGGCTTGGGATTCCAGCCACTATGTCCCATTGACGTCGTCGTACCATTTGTAGCTACTCAAGATGATTTGGTTCATGTCCAATCTGAAGCTTCCAAGGAGAACACTTCATTGAGCGCATTTATGACATTCACCAATAGGTTCATGACATATTGGAAAGAGCCAATGCTAAGTACAAGCAGTGGCATGATCAACATCGGGTGTAATGCAACTTCGAGGTGGGTGACAAAGTGTGGCTACATTTGTAGAAGGAGCTCCTCGTTGGACCCCACCACAAGCTTCGCCTTCTCTGATATGGACTATACGCCATCACCAAGGCTTTAGGGGAGAATTCCTTCAAGCTCAGTATCCCACCATTCCTTGGTCTGCACCCAGTGTTCAATGTGGACCACCTTCAGCCTTACTTTCCACCTCTACTGGACACATCCGACATGGAAGAACAACTCAAACCAATAGAGTTAAACCCACACTTCATGGAAAAATCCACAACTGATCGGATTATGGACACAAAGATCAAGAACACCCTCCAACAAAGGATCCAACTATATCAAGTTGTCAAAGCAGGCCAACTCCTTCACCAGGGCAAGTGGCTCACCAGGGACCAAGTTCAACAGAAGTTTCCTCATCTCATGGAGAAAATCAATGCAATGGGGACCATTGATTCCTAAGGGGGGAGGAATGATCCAGGTGGATATTGGTAGCTACCCTCCTATTCCACTTGGACCCCACCATTGTTTCTTTCAATTTTTCTGTTTCCTTAATTGTAGCAAAAATTATTATTTTTGGAAGTTTTTCGCGTCGTGAACTTCTGAAGTTGTTTTGAGGCCCTAGATAATGTTTTTTGGGCATCTACTGGTCGAAAAATATCATTATGATATTTTCTAATAAACATTTTAGTCCTCGTATAGATCTTTCTAATGATGTATCATATTCATCAAACGAAGATAGTATACCAAAGTTACGACCCCAAGAAATTGATGTATCAATTTACCCCAACGGGGCCCATATTCTGGTGTTTCATCTCCTAGGGTTAGGTTTTTTGGATGTTGAGGTCTTCCATTGTTTCAAAATAATATATAGGCCTTCAAGCCTCATTGTAACATAGAGTTCAGAGGCCTGTAGCTGCCACATATTTTCTCAGAGATAAGAGACCAGCGCCCTAGCTAGTTTATTTCTATTATGTCTGTAAACAAATTTTAGTTGTTTGATATTAATGAAATGAAGTGTTATTTCTATTGCATCTTTCTATTCATGGTTATTTGTGTATTATGTTGTGTTCCTTCATAAATACAGATCACATGTGTTATACATAAACCGATGTGGAAGTTCTTGTCTGATGCTACTAAAACATAAACACTCCCTCTTAGCAAGGAAGGGAATTCCACCACCTGAAGGTGGCTCTGTCTTCACTATCATATCCACCAACATGGTTAATCTCCAATCCACATGATCAGACTCTCCCTATGAAATGAAATCTATCCCTTCCCTCTTATAAAACCATTCTTTGAAGAGTTTCTTCTTTTGAACATACTCCTAGAAGCCTCTTTATCCTCAACATCCTACCTGTCCATCTCATGGAATGAGTCCTTCCTGAAATACTTAGAAAGATGATCCTTCCCACCTAAAATTCAAGGTTGACTCTCTTTGAGTTTCTCAACCTTTGGAGCTACCTACTCCTTGCTCTTAGCCACTTCATTGCTTTCCATTGCTCACATAGGATTGACCTTTACCCTATACAAGTTTCTCTCTAACTCCAAGAACCATTGTTGTTTCTCAGCTAGATCATATGGGCTTGATAAACACATTTCCATCCTAGAATGCTACATCAAATCCATTATTATGAATTACTAATATTGAGAGCACACTTCTCCTGTATTCTGACACACATATCACATTCATCACTATCAACATGCCACCTGACTCCATGTGCAAAGGCAATGTCCCAAATCCATTTATTGCATGCTTGGTATCCATACCAAGTTCCACATGCACATCTGAGTTTGACTCTGTCAAGCTCTCAAAAAAATCTCATGCTCCTCCCATATGACATGTGGCTCTGCTATCTAGCAACAATGCACCAAATGATATCATGTTTGAGGAAATATGGGAAACAAGTAATAATTCCCTCTCGAACTTTTTTGGAAAACTCATCTTTATAAGACTTTACTAACACAACTACTTCTAGTTGTACCCCATTTCTTCCATTCTTCCTCTTTGGACACTTTTAAGCACAATTCCCCTTCTTATGACAATGAAAACATTTGAACTTACATAGGTCATTCCCTCTGTCAAGGCATGAAGATGAATATCCACCTCTGTTGTTCCCGACCTTCCCGTTTCCCTTATTTTCCTGAGTCGCATGTGCAAGCTTCTCCTCATCACCATCCTCCTACAGACCTATCAGATCCTCTCAATAATTCTCCTTCTATATGTAATCATCCCACATTCGGTTGAAGTCTATAATCTTCTTTCGAGTGCATATGTCTTCGATGAATGAATTTCAGGGCTTGGTGAAACCATTAAAGGGCACCATCACTAACTCCACATTTGTCACTGTCTCGCCAACTGCCCCTAGTTGATCATGAACCTGAGTGATCCTGGTGACATAATTGGTCACTGAATCAGTCTTGGACATCTTGGTATTCCTTATTCAATCCATAAATACCATCTTTCAATTCTCGTTCTTACTCTAAAACAATTTTTTAAGAGTCAAGCACATCACATTGGATGACTTTTTCTCATAATATACATGAGGTTGTAATACCTCATTTTAAAACCTAGATTATATGTAATCAATCATCATTAATGGTTTCTATGCAATGACATATAAGCATTGTAATTGTATCATTTTTTAATTGGAAAATGCCAACCAACTGACTAATGGGTGAAGCCTTGAGTACTACCCATGATACCACTAGAGGAAAGGGTGAGGAAACCTATAGAGAGGATTCATTATTATGAGATGACCCCAAGCCTCTTTGATGAGTTATTTAGTTTGTGAATAATAAGTTATTTCTCTTTTTCCTTATTTAAGTGAAAATTAGTTAATGAGGGTGTTGGAATACCAAGAGGGGGGTGAGGTGAATCAATATGAATACTTAACCACTTTTAACCACAATATATAAACTTCAACTTAATAAAAAATATATCATTAGTATATCATGAGTATATCATAAATATATCATCAATATTGTTAGGGACATGACCTCCCTAACCCCTCATGTAGGTAGAATAATATAATTCCATGTAATAAAGGCCAATATTAGTAAGGCCTAGCAATAAAGAAGAATAAATCAAATGTAAGAAGACTTAATAGAAGTGTTCGCTTCTAGAAGGATATTCCTCTAGATTTTTCTTTTGGATAGATAGATTTAATATAAATAGGACTATAGGGTATGAGAAATATATTTTCTTGGATATTATTGTAATAGATCTCTGCTCTGCTAGAGGTTGACCCCTCGAAGAGGAAAGTGAATATTTCTATCTGGAGATATTCTTGTATTATTTTGGTAATGTTTTGGTTATATATTTGTTTCTCTTCCATTTATAGCTAAAATATTTATGTTTTGCATACTATTTTATATCTAGAATACTATAAGTGGTATCTGAGCACGTTCCTCAACAAAAAATTATGGGTTATTTTTTTCAGAGTAGAGACATATTTCAGCGTCTTAAAGCTACAAAGATCTATCATTGCGTGCATAAATCCATGGTCGGGGAGTCATACACTCAAGAAATACAAGTTGTACTTAAGCACACATCTGTTTCCCACCCTTGTAACCCTTGTTGGTACCCCTTCGAGTGGTAGCACATCAGACAACACCTGTACACGTATCATCCTAGATATCCTGAATCCCTCCATAGATAAATCAATTGGTTGTCTGACTTCTACAATTCCGCTAAGAACCACACTCGGGAAGATACTCTCTAGTACCTGGGTAGTCAGGTAGTATAGCTAAGGGCACAGTCTAGCCTCCTTAGTTCGTTCCTTGAGATATTTGGTTGACTATTATTGTTGGACCCCACATGTATATCAGAGAGATCTAGCATAGGGAAAACCCTTGTCTATAGAAACCCTGAATATCCTAACCACGGGGATGAAAAAAAACAAATAACAAACAAGATCTATTGTCGTGCAACTGTGCCTTCTGCATTCTTGTTGCGAAATTCATACACATTTCTTCCTATTAAGAATTTGGGAATTTTGTGACTACAGTATTATTCAGGTTGTAGAACACTTATTTGGGACCTATCCCACTACTTTCCTCTATTCACCTCGATTCCATTGATACCTATCACTTTTAACACAATTTATTTTGTGGACCCGACCCTTGTCTAACACCCTTATTTGGCCCTTATCCCATTAGATCCCCCTTTTCTCCCTAATTGAAGTGATACCTATCATTTGACACCCTTCTTCTCAGTGATCCCACCCACCCCTCCTAACCCCTTTTGTTTCCCCTATACCATTTTCCTACCCATTTTTCCAAATGGCTACCATAAGAGCCCAAGAACTCAATACCTTGATTGTTGACACCCACCTGAACAAGGAAGACATCAAGACTATCAATTCCAACATTAGCATAATCAATTCATGTATTGAGATCCTCAATGCACAATGTTCCCACATCTAAGAGATCAAAGACCTCAAATCCACCTTTGAACACTTCATGGGAGGTTCCTAGAACCCTTCCTCTTATGAAAATCCATCTTATCAGAATTACCATGAATATTCCCATTACCAAGGTCCTCATACTAACCACTTTTCTCGAGACCTATGCCCTCCCAGAATTGAGGTGAACAAATTTGATGGATTAGACCCCATAGGATGGGTCACCCAAATGGAACATTATTTCTCTTTGCATTGCATTAATGATGATTTAAAAAATCTTTGTTATGATGTCCTATATCTGGATCCGAAACGATGGCAATGGTGGAAATGGTGAAAAAAGGCACGCCAAGGTTATGTTCCTTGGACAAATTTTGTGGCCAAAATTTATGAATGATTTGACTCTAAAACCCACCATTTAGTACATTTGACCAAGTTAAAGATGTCTAGGACAATGGAAGACTTTATTGATGCATGTCAGATGCTTTCTTTAGGGCGTGTCAGATGATTTCTTTAGGTAATTCTTTATCAATGGCCTCAAATATGAGCTGCATTCCCATGTTTTGATAGCACACCCCCAGAATTGGTTCAAAGATACTCAACAAGAAAAGGAATCAAAACGAATTGTATCCTCCCATACCTACAAACCCTCGTTTTCTCCTCATCCTAAACCCACTAATTATTCCCCTCCTTCAACTCCCCTTAAGATCTAGAAATTAACCAGGGATGAAATGGTTAAATGTCAACCCAAGGGTCTTTGTTATAATTGTGATGACAAATATTTTCCCTGGCACAAGTGTAAGGAGAACAATATTTTTATGGTTGTGACTAAGGATATTTATGAATAATATGTTGTTGTTCCACATGTGGATTAACTACCAACTCCATATAATATGACCCCACCCTCTGATCCACCAGACATTGACCCAGTGATTTCACTTAATTCCCTCACTGGTTTGTCTTCTCCCGGACTCTCAAATTAATTGGTTACATCAAAAATAGGAAATTCATCATCCTTGTGGACAATGGTAGAAACCACAATTTTACTCATCGTTGCATTTCCCAAGAAGTCAATTATTACATCTGTGCCATCAATAACTTTTAAATCATGATTTCCAATGGCGGTTCCATGAAATGTCGGGGCCAATGTGAAAATGTGAAACCTCAAATTGATCAGTATCACCTGAAATCCCATATGTTTTCTATAGACATGGGTGATTGTGACATTGTTCTTGGTGTCGAATGGTTACTCACTCTAGGCCACATTCTCATAAATTTTAAGGACTTAACCAGGAAATTTCAACATGAGGGACACTGGTATAAGTTATGAGGCATCACAACAGGATCCCCTGAGATCATTAGTTCCCATCACATGGAAAATCTCCTCAAAAAAGGGCATTTTGGAATTATATCCCAACTCCACTCGATTCATGCTGTTGAGACACCTTCTGTGCATCCCAACCTCCAATCTATCATCTCCCACCACCAAGTTTTTTTTACCACTCCCAAAGAACTTCCCACTTCCCATGGATTCCATGATCATTCCATCGCTCTCATCCCAGGAAGTCTTCCTCCCAATGTTCGTCCTTATTTTCATCCCTTTTCCCAGAAGAATTAAATTGAGAAAAATGTTCATGAATTGCTAGAAGCAAGTCTGATACTTCTTAGTACTAGCCCATATTCTTCCTCTGTGGTCATGGTACTCAAGAAAGAAGGTACTTGGAACATGTTTCCTAATTTTTTTTCCCTCAAAAACTCACCATCAAAGAAAAATTCCACATTCTTGTTATTGATTACCTCTTGGATGAATTAAGTGGTGCTCAATACTTCACCAAACTGGATCTATGTTCTAGCTACCACCAGATCCGTATGAAATAAGAATAAATTCCCAAGACTCCATTTCCCACTCATGAGGGTCATAATGAATTCTCGATAATGCCCTTTGGATTGTGTAATTCTCCTTCCACTTTCCAAAGTCTTATGAATCATGTATTCCATCCTTTTCTCCATCATTTTGTCTTAGTTTTCTTTGATGATATTTTCATCTATAGTAAAACTTGTCTATCCCATCTCTCCCATGTGAATCAAGCTCTCCATCCACTCTCTAAGAACCAACTTTTCCTCAAACAATCTAAATGTTCCTTTGGTGCCTCAGAAGTGGAATAACTAGGTCATATTGTCAGCAAGGATGGTGTCTGAGTGGATCCTAAGAAAATTGAATCTATGAAAGATTGGCTTCACCCTAAAACTCTTAAGAGATTTCGTGAGTTTTTGGGTTTAACACACTATTATAAGAAGTTTGTTCTAAATTATGAAAAAATTGTAGCTCCTCTCACTTTTGTCCTTAAAAAGAATGATTTCACTTGGAATTCAGTTGCAAATCATTCCTTCCAAGCCTGGAAAGATGCTATGTGCATGACCCTTGTCCTAACACTTTTATACTTCACAAAGACATTCGTATTGGAATGTGATTCTTCCGGGAAAGGAATTGGTGTCTTCCTCATGAAATATGGAAGGCCTTTGTCCTTCACTAGAAAACAGATGTCACAATGAAATTTGGGCCAATCCATTTATGAAAAGGAAATGTTAGCTATTATGCATGCTGTGAATCTCTGGCGTCCGTATTTATTGGGTCAATGATTCCAAATAAAAAATGACCATCAGAATCTCAAGTATTTCCTGGAACAATGACAAAGCTATTTGGGTATGATTACAAGATCATTTATAAGAAGATAAATGAAAATGGCATGGTTGATGTTATTTCCAAGAAATATGAAGAAGATAGGTCCCTTTTCTCCCTCTCCTTCATTGTACTAGATTGGTTCCAATATGGTCGCCAGGAATTGTTGCAAGACCACAAAATTTCTATCCTACTCCACCAATTGCAACATAATTCTTTAGTTTCACCAATGTACTCTTGGCACAATTAAGAGTTTCACTACAAAGGTCGTTTGTATTTATTCAAGAAATCACAACTTAAATCCACAATGATTTTTGAACTTCATGCCTCACCAACAATCGTGCATTTAGGGTTTACCAAAACCTATGAATGGGTCAAACGTTATTTTTTTTGGGATGGTATTAAATAGGACGTCTGCACCTTTGTGGTTGAATGTGAGGTATGTCAACACAACATGTGAGAAACTATCAAAGCTCTGGGAACACTCCAACCTCTTTTGATTCCCCCTGTTATTTGGTGATATATTTCTATGGATTCCATTGTGATATTACCTAAATATGGTAATAAGTCAGTCATCATGGTGGTCATATATCATCTCTCCAAATATGCTCTTTTTTTTAATCTTCAACACCCATTCACGGCAGCCAAAGTGGCTCAAATCTTCATGGATAATATCTTCAAGATTCATGGCATGCCTAATTTTATTGTATCTGATAGAGACCCCACTTTCACCATCAATATTTATCAAGAATCATTTGAGCTACAGGGCACCCAATTGGATCTCAACACTGCCTATCACCCCAGACGAATGGCTAGACTAAATTTGTCAACAAGTGTTTGGAGACATATTTGAGGTGTTTTTCATCTGAGAGGAAACATTGGTGGGCTCAATGGTTACCCCTAGTTGAATGGTGGTACAACACATCTTACCATACTTCTACTCACATGACTCCTTTTGAAGCAATCTATCGCTAAAATCCCCCATTAGTTCTCTCATATCTACTAGGGGTCTCGAAGGTTCATGAGGTTGAAAACAATATTATGTTCGAAAGGATATTCTTCGTGCCCTAAAACAAAAATGTGGTCATGGCTCATAATTGCATGAAGAAACAAGCATATCAAGGTCGTTCCAAATGACATTTTGTTGAAGGAGACGAGGTTTTTATTCAACTACAACCTTATAAGTAGACTTCACACAAAGCTGCACATTGTCAGAAACTTGCACCCAAATTTTATGTTCCTTATACAATGTTCAAGCAGATGGGATCAGTGGCCTATCAGTTACCTCTAACCATTCATTCGAAGCTCCATCCTATTTTTCATGTTTCGTTCTTAAAGAAGGTGATTGTAACTAAGTGCCAAACTCAAACTAGTCTCCCTGAGTTGGATAAATAAGGTTCCATATGTTTGTAGCCAAAAGAAGTGTTGGCCCAGCAAGAGCATCATCTCCATCAGTGCACTATCAAGGAAGTGTTATTCCAATGGAAAGATACAACTCCAAAAGATGCCACTTGGGAGTCGACCACCATTCTACAACAATTGCCTCATCTTATTCCTTGAGGACAAGGTTGTTCTTCAAGGGTGAGGGAATGTTAGGGACCTAACCTCCCTAACCCCTCATGTAGCTAGAATAATATAATTCCATGTAATAGAGGCCAATATTAATAAGGCGTAACAATAAGGAAGAATATATCAAATGTAAGAAGACCTAATAGGAGCTTCCACTTCTAGAATGACCTTCCTCTAGATTGTTCTTTTGGATAGATAGATTTAATATAACTAGGAGTAGAGGGTATGAGAAATATTGTCTTGGATATTATTGTAATAGAGCTCTAATCTGCTGGACATTCCCCCTTGAAGAGGCAAGTGAACATTTCTATTAGTAATCAAAGTGCTCTTTCTAGTGATATTCTAGTATTATTTTGGTATTATTTTGGTATTGTTCTGGTTATATCATTCTTTCTCTGCCATTTCTATCTAAAATATTTTTGTTATTCATACTATTTTATATCTGGAATACTACAAATATATCATCAGTATATCATGCGAATATAAGTACAAGTAGCATCACATCAAGTACATAGTACACCATAATTTACGTGGAAACCCAAATAAGAGAACAAAAAAATTCTTTCTTATATATCAAAGAATACATCCATTGGAAGATTCAAATTCCCAATTGTCTAGTTGCAACTAGAAGGTGGATACAACCCCCTATTTATAGGCTCCAACATGAAGGAAACTACAAATCCATGAGTTCTCTAGCTCCAACCAGAATGAGGCTATAACCCCCTGATTCTCAGGATCCAACCTGAAGGAAGATCCAACTCCTTGATTCTTTGGATCCAATCAAAAGTAGGCTACAACCCCATTTCCTTTCTCTGTCCTTCCATCTTGAAATATAAATTAATACCAATTTTCACTACCACAATCATTTCCACTATCACTTCCATTTTCACTGTCACTTCCACTGTCACATCAACATGTCCAACCTTTCACTGTCATCAATACTCAACCAGATCCTTTCACATGGATCATATACCAAGGAAAACTCTCAACTATATGTCCAACATAACAAACACATGCCTCTACCAAGCATTTATCAATATCACCAACATACTATCACAAGATATGTGTCTCAACCATGTACCAAACCATCAACCTGTACCATACCAAGAATCAACCTTGTACCAAAACCTGTACCACAACAAGTGTATCAACCATGCACCAACAAATATATCAAATCATAGATCAACCATGAACCAACACCTATAGTAAATTGTGCATCAACCATG
>JZKD02S1284391.1:50019-63230 GCA_000966675.3 Picea glauca
ATTCAAGGGTTAGACATAAAGTAGCTCATTTAGTCCATGCATTTGTTTAACTTCTTTAATTACATTTTTCTTTCATATAATAGAATGAATTCATGCTTCACATTCAGTTTGATTTTTCATGGTTCAATATGCTTTGATTTATTCTAGTAGATTATATCTCCTTTATTGTATTCTAGATTAAGTGTCATTTCAAGTTGGCGTGATTTTCATTCAAATAAATAGTTTAAAGTTTATTTATGCCATCTCAATTTCCTACACATTTACATGCATTTACACCCTTGATCATTCTCATACCTATATTAATATCAGTGAATTATGCATATACATTGCACATCACCTCTTAAGTTTGTACAAACCCTGAGTTGACAAGTAAAGTAAGAATCCAAGGAAGTAATAGCATTGTTGATGTTATTCCTGGGCGGCACCACTTTTTGGCACCGTGTTAGGGAGGTGCTAAAGTTTGCACATCATTTTCATTTTTTTTAGTTTGTGTGACTTGGAGAATAAGAAAAGATACCTAAATAATAAGTCCAACATCACTATAGAATTTTTGTAGTGTAAAATCCCACGTGCTTTCACTTCGAGTGAGTATTTTTAGTTCCTTTTCACACTCTTTTCACTTTATGATTATATATATATATATATATATATATATATATATATATATATATATATAGTTTCATTTCCTTTACTATTATGAATGACTGGACCTAGAGATAGGGAAGGAAATGTTTTACCAAAAATGCCCACCCCAAAAAAAGGTTGAAGCAGTCCAGAGATTGGTCCTAAAACATGTTAGGTACCTAACCTCCTTAACCCCTCATGTAGGTACATTAATATATTTTCCATGTAATAAAGGACAATATTAATAAGTCCTAGTAATAAGGAACAATAAGTCAAATGTAAGAAGACCTAATAGAAACTTCCACTTCTAGAAGATCTTCCTCTAGATTGTTCTTTTGGTAGATAGATTTAGTATAAATAGGAGTCGAGGGCATGAGAAGTTTTGTATTGAGAATTATTTTAATAGAGTTCTTCTCTGCTAGAGGTTTCCCCCTCGAAGATGCAAGTGAACATTGTTTCCTATCAATAAATTATTATTTTGGTGTTGTGGTTTCATCTATTGTGTTGTCTCGCTATTATTCTCTGCAATATTTATGTTTTCATATATTTTAATAGATTTGGTACCTTACAAGTGGTATCAGAGCACTTTCCTCGGCAGAAAATTGTGGGTTAATTTTTCTTCAGGGTAGAGACATATTCTGACATCTTAAATCTACAAATATATGTCATTCGATGCACAAATATGTAGCCAAGGAAACATACACGCAAGAACTACAAGTGGTACTTAAGTGCACATTGTTGGTCACCCTTGTAACCCATGTTGGTACCCCTTCGAGTGGTAACGCATCAGAAAACACTTATATACGGATTGGCCTAGATATCCTGAAGCCCTCCATAGATAAACCAATTGGCCACCTGAATGTTATAGTGCCACCGAGAACAACACTCAGGTAGATACTCTCTAGTACCTAGGTAGGCAGGTCATATGTCTAATGACACAGTCTAACCTCCTTAGTTGGTTCCCTAAGATATTGCGTCAAGTACTATTGTTGGACCCTGCACATATATAAAAGAGTTATAGCACATGGAAAACCCTTGTATGTAGAAACCCTGAATACCCTAACACTTGGGATGGAAACAAAAAATGAATAGACAAGATCTATTTCCATGCAATTGTTCCTCATGCATTCTTGTTGTGAAAATACTACGCATTTCTTCCTATTAAGAATTTGGGAATTTCACCACTGCAATATTCTTCAGATTGGAGTATAGCTCCGCAGGAGTAATAAAAAAAGTATGGATCATGCTGGCACCATTATTTGAGCCCTATCCCATTGGATTCATCTCTTCGCCCTGATTGTAGTCATACCTATCATTTTTCAGCAAAAAAGGTTTTTCCCGTGGACCTGAACCCCTTACAACCCACTTATTTGGGCCTTACCCCATTGAATTCACCTCGTTTCTCTGATCTTCATGATATGCTTCACCCATACACCCTTTTTTATGTGGTCCCACTCATGCCTCTCTATATTCCCCAAGACTTGGAATCCTACTTCAATTCCTTGTCCTATTCTTTCACAGAGACCCAACAGGAACTGTGAAAAATCAGTACCAATATTTCCACCATCAATAAAAACATGCATTCGTCCATAGACGCAAAAATGGAAACCATCAAACAATACCTTTCTACCCATATTCCATCATTCACTCACATTATTTGCGCCAAGATGAATATCCATGTACAACTTACCTCCTATGACCCACCTTTTCACTCCTGAAGGTGAAACTTCCTCCAATTCCCAGACTTTTCAGCTCCATCACTTTCAGCGTGAACTACGCCTTCCATGAGTGGATGTGAACAAATTTGATGGCTCAGACCCCACAGGTTGGGTAACTCAAATGGAACATTATTTCTCTTTGTACGGAATTACAAATGAGTTGGCCAAACTCCGGTATGGTGTTCTCCATCTAGATCAAGAATGTTGGAAATGGTGGCAATGGAGGAAAAATACTCACCAAGGGTATGTGTCTTAGACACAATTTGTTGTAGATGTTTATGAATTCTTTCACATGAAAACCAACCATTTAGGTTGTTTGACAAAAATGAAACAATATGGCATAGTGGAAGACTTTATCACTGCTTTTGAGCAATTGGATTTCCGCACATAGGGCATGTTTGATGCGTTTTTTTAGAATACTTTATTAGTGGCCTCAAGGATGAGATATTTCCCCACGTCCTCATGACTTGACCTCAAAATTGGGTGAAAAATACTAAAAGAGATAAGGAAGAACAACAATTTGTCTCTTCTCAAACCAGAAAATCCTTCTTGAATCCTCGCCCTAAACCAGTCACTCCTCCTCCTCCTTCCACTCCACTAAAGATCCAGAAATTGACTCGGGAAGAAATGGTTGAACACCAAATCAAAGGCCTTTGTTATAATTGCGGTGAAGTGTTTCGACACTTCCAACTCCCGGTATCTGAAACTCGAAACAAAAGAAGTTTTTCTCATTTCGACATTCCGTCATTTAGGCATTCATGTGGTGAAGCGTTTCGACACTCCCAACTCCCAGTATCCGCAACTTGCACCAAAAGGTGTTTTTCGCATTTCGGCATTCCGACATTTTGGCATTCCTGTGGTGAAGTGTTTCGAAACTTACAACTCCCGGTATCCGAAAATTGCACCAAAAGTTGTTTTTCGCATTTCGGCATTCCGGCATTTCGCATGTCGTGACTTCCTGTTGCGAGGCATCGTGACTCTCCAAGTCGCGATCTCCAAAATGGATTTTATTTTTTAGCACCTTCCTCCAACTCTGGATGATGTGACCACAGCCTATGACCACTCACTAATCATTTGAGCACTTCGCTCTTCATTTCAACGATCCACGATCCATGGTGATCGGACAACTATCCTCCACCCCGGAACTTTAGCTTTAGGGGAGAGTTGATGCTAAACTCCCGAAACTAAATTCCTAGAATGACATCACTCGATGATGTGTCATGATACATGTGTCTGCCACGTGTCACTCAGAATTGTGATTTCCAGGTTCCTGAAATGCCAAATCAACTTGACACTTGTCCTTATATGATTGCGCCATGTGTCCTTTCTGACATAGGCTGCCACCTATCCTTGTTGACATGGTCTGCCACATTCACCTCCTGGGTCTGATGGCCCAGATTTGTCCTTGATCCAACGACTAGGATTATTTCGCGATTTTCGCATATCGCGAGTTTGAGAGGTTAAGGAACCCCATTCCATTGATCTTTGATTTCCCAGTCTGTGAAACTACGAAATGGAGTCTTTGTTGATGTGCCTGTTTTGAGATTTCAGCGTTTCACATTTCGCAACTTCGGGACTCCTGTGATGAAGAGTCGTAACTCTTGACTCCTCCAACTCCTAGTATCTGGAACTCTGAAATGGAGTCTTTGTTGATGTGTCTATTTTGGGATTTCGGCATTTCGCATTTCGCAACTTTGGGACTCCTGTGATGAAGAGTCTCGACTCTTGACTCCTCCAACTCCCGGTATCCGAAACTCTGAAAATGGAGTCTTTGTTGATGTGCATTTTGTAATCCCGCTTCACCTTTCACTTTAAAGAACGTGCAGGTTCTCTTGGATCCAACGACGGTCGGACCCCGTTCTCGGATCTAACACCCAAGATCTATCATCCATCTGTGCGCTCGACCTATCTGAATTTAGATATGACGATCATCGAGAATTCTGAATGGGATCCAATGATCACTGTCGCTTCTCCTCCCGAGCTTACACATGCTCCTAACTTGGAAAAAATTCTAAGTGTCAAAGGCCTCGACCTTTGATCCATCTAAGATCTTGAGTATGTTATCTCTCTTGAGCTTTGGTAATGAGTTAACCTCATCCCTATTGCCCACCTACGCACTGCATGCAACTCTGCGCTAATCCTCCTGAGATTACATTGTTCCTGTTTTTCCATCACTGCACACTCTGATCTTTCCATCAATGAAAAGAACACTTTGATCTTGCCATTAATGACAAGCACACTCTTTCTATAAACATGCCAACAATCTCCCCCTTTGGCATTGATGGCAACCCTAAATGACTATGCTAATTTGTTTGGACCTCCAACTGTAGCATCTGGTCTAAACCACTTATTTTCTCCCCTTTCACATCAATGTCAAAGAAAACATGCTCCCCCTGAGCTATTGCAATATTTTTTGGAGGTATCAGATATTAAACCATTACAAACTCCCCCTGACAGGATGGACTCCCTTATTTGAGGCCTGAAAAATATTTGTATCTAAACCAGAGTCTTCTCCTTCTGATTCTTGGACCTGTTCATCTTCAGCTTCTGTTGTATCCTCTGTAGAATACTCAAAATTTATCACTTCTCTTACTAGGACTAATTCATCAGCCTTTTTTTGTCATAGCTGGATGACTCCCCCTGTCATTGTTCTCTCTCTGCTTCTGACTACTTTCCCCCTTTGTTCCTAAAAGGTTAGCTTTCCCTGACAAGGTCTTTCCTCTTTTTATCTCTACAGGATGTCATGTATATCATTTTGTAAAACAAAATGTTGTTGCTGAGGATGTTGTTGTCCTACTGGAACACTGCATAATTGTAGCTCATACTTTTCAAACAATGTTTGGATCTCCCCATTGATTCTCATCGATCTCTATTACTGCAATTTCATTTTTCTTCCATGATGCATACAATACAAGGATTTTATGACCATATTCAATCACAAGAAAAAAACCGTTACAACCACTCTCATACCTTCTTTTCTTTTTCACAGACGAAGGACCTGTATCAGGTTTCTTAGGAGTATTGATTTCTTCCTTGTTGTATCCAATACCAGATTTTTCATTTGGTGATATCTAACTATCCAAGAGATTATCCAAGGTCATGGAGTTGTTTAAGAACTTGCTTTGGGTGTTTGACTTCTCAACCTTCAAAACTTCAGCTTCCATCTTATGACATGATTCTTCTTCTACTTCTTCCATGGGATAGAGGCTAACTGAACATTCTTTTATTATATCTGTGTCTTCTTCTTTACTTGTAGGGGAGGATTCAATATCAACATCATTAATTGTCCTTATTCCTTTATTCACCACTTGTCCTGAGTTTACATTTACCTTACACTCTTTGGACGTGAACACCTCTTCACTGCCTCTGTCACACTTTTGACTTGTATTGAGAAAATTATGTTTCAGACCATCCACAAGAAGAACGTACTGGGCATCTCCTTTGTCATTACTCAAACTCACCATCCCTCTATCCTTGATTTTACCTAGTTCATCATTTTCAAGGATCACATTTCCTGTTTTNATTCAAGGGTTAGACATAAAGTAGCTCATTTAGTCCATGCATTTGTTTAACTTCTTTAATTACATTTTTCTTTCATATAATAGAATGAATTCATGCTTCACATTCAGTTTGATTTTTCATGGTTCAATATGCTTTGATTTATTCTAGTAGATTATATCTCCTTTATTGTATTCTAGATTAAGTGTCATTTCAAGTTGGCGTGATTTTCATTCAAATAAATAGTTTAAAGTTTATTTATGCCATCTCAATTTCCTACACATTTACATGCATTTACACCCTTGATCATTCTCATACCTATATTAATATCAGTGAATTATGCATATACATTGCACATCACCTCTTAAGTTTGTACAAACCCTGAGTTGACAAGTAAAGTAAGAATCCAAGGAAGTAATAGCATTGTTGATGTTATTCCTGGGCGGCACCACTTTTTGGCACCGTGTTAGGGAGGTGCTAAAGTTTGCACATCATTTTCATTTTTTTTAGTTTGTGTGACTTGGAGAATAAGAAAAGATACCTAAATAATAAGTCCAACATCACTATAGAATTTTTGTAGTGTAAAATCCCACGTGCTTTCACTTCGAGTGAGTATTTTTAGTTCCTTTTCACACTCTTTTCACTTTATGATTATATATATATATATATATATATATATATATATATATATATATATATAGTTTCATTTCCTTTACTATTATGAATGACTGGACCTAGAGATAGGGAAGGAAATGTTTTACCAAAAATGCCCACCCCAAAAAAAGGTTGAAGCAGTCCAGAGATTGGTCCTAAAACATGTTAGGTACCTAACCTCCTTAACCCCTCATGTAGGTACATTAATATATTTTCCATGTAATAAAGGACAATATTAATAAGTCCTAGTAATAAGGAACAATAAGTCAAATGTAAGAAGACCTAATAGAAACTTCCACTTCTAGAAGATCTTCCTCTAGATTGTTCTTTTGGTAGATAGATTTAGTATAAATAGGAGTCAAGGGCATGAGAAGTTTTGTATTGAGAATTATTTTAATAGAGTTCTTCTCTGCTGGAGGTTTCCCCCTCGAAGATGCAAGTGAACATTGTTTCCTATCAATGAATTATTATTTTGGTGTTGTGGTTTCATCTATTGTGTTGTCTCGTTGTTATTCTCTGCAATATTTATGTTTTCATATATTTTAATAGATTTGGTACCTTACAAGTGGTATCAGAGCACTTTCCTTGGAAGAAAATTGTGGGTTAATTTTTCTTCAGGGTAGAGACATATTCTGACATCTTAAATCTACAAATATATGTCGTTCGATGCACAAATATGTAGCCGAGGAAATATACATGCAAGAACTACAAGTGGTACTTAAGCGCACATTGTTGGTCACCCTTGTAACTCATGTCGGTACCCCTTCGAGTGGTAGCACATCAGAAAACACTTATATACGGATTCACCTAGATATCTTGAAGCCCTCCATAGATAAATTGATTGGCCACCTGAATGTTATAGTGCCACCAAGAACAACACTCGGGTAGATACTCTCTAGTACCTAGGTAGGCAGGTCATATGTCTAATGACACAGTCTAGCCTCCTTAGTTGGTGCCCTGAGATATTGGGTCAAGTACTACTGTTGGACCCTGCACATATATAAAAGAGTTATAGCACATGGAAAACCCTTGTATGTAGAAACCCTGAATACCCTAACACTTGGGATGGAAACAAAAACTGAATAGACAAGATCTATTTCCACGCAATTTTTCCTCATGCATTCTTGTTGTGAAAATACTACGCATTTCTTCCTATTAAGAATTTGGGAATTTCACCACTGCAATATTCTTCAGATTGGAGTATAACTCCGCAGGAGTAATAAAAAAAGTATGGATCATGCTGGCACCATTATTTGAGCCCTATCCCATTGGATTCCTCCCTTCTCCCTGATTTCAGTCATACCTATCATTTTTCAGCAAAAAAGGTTTTTCCCGTGGACCTGAACCCCTTACAACCCACTTATTTGGGCCTTACCCCATTGAATTCACCTCGTTGCCCTAATCGTTGTGATATGCTTCACCCATACACCCTTTTTTTTGTGGTCCCACTCATGCCTCTCTATATTCCCCCTTCATCATGTCCCACACCTGTAGCCAAGACTTGGAATCCTACTTCAATTCCTTGTCCTATTCTTTCACAAAGACCCAACAGGAAGTGCGAAAAATTAGTACCAATATTTCCACCATCAATAAAAACATGCATTCGTCCATAGACGCAAAAATGGAAAACATCAAACAATACCTTTCTACCCATATTCCATCCTTCACTCGCATGCTTTGCGCCAAGATGAATATCCATGTAGAACTTACCTCCTATGACCCACCTTTGCACTCCTAAAGGTGAAACTTCCTCCAATTCCCAGAATTTTCAGCTCCATCACTTTCAGCGTGAACTACGCCTTCCACGAGTGGATGTGAACAAATTTGATGGCTCAGACCCCACAAGTTGGGTAACTCAAATGGAACATTATTTCTCTTTGTACGTAATTACAAATGAGTTGGCCAAACTCCGGTATGGTGTTCTCCATCTAGATCAAGAATGTTGGAAATGGTGGCAATGGAGGAAAAATACTCGCCAAGGGTATGTGGCTTAGACACAATTTGTTGCAGATATTTATGAATGCTTTGATACGAAAACCAACCATTTAGGTTGTTTGACAAAGTTGAAACAATATGGCATAGTGGAAGACTTTATCACTTCTTTTGAGGGATTGGATTTCCGCACATAGGGCATGTCTGATGTGTTTTTTTAGAATACTTTATTAGTGGCCTCAAGGATGAGATATGTCCCCACGTCCTCATGACTGAACATCAAAACTGGGTGAAATCTACTAAAAGATCTAAGGAAGAACAATAGGTTGTCTCTTCTCAAACCAGAAAATCCTCCTTCAATCCTCGCCCTAAACCAGTCACTCCTCATCCTCCTTCCACTCCACTAAAGATCCAAAAATTGACTCGGGAAGAAATGGTTGAACACAAAATCAAAGGCCTTTGTTATAATTGTGGTGAAGTGTTCCAACACTTCCAACTCCCGGTATCTGAAACTTGAAACAAAAGGTGTTTTTCGCATTTCGACATTTCGGTATTTCGGCATTCATGTGGTGAAGCGTTTCGACACTCCCAACTCCCAGTATCCACAACTTGCACCAAAAGGTGTTTTTTTCATTTCGGCATTCCGGCATTTTGGCATTCCTGTGGTGAAGTGTTTCGAAACTTACAACTCCCGGTATCTGAAAATTGCACCAAAAGTTGTTTTTCGCATTTCGGCATTCTGGCATTTTGCATGTCGTGACTTCCTGTTGCAAGGCATATTGACTCTCCAAGTCGCGATCTTTGAAATGGAGTTTAGTTGTTAGCGCCTTCCTCCAACTCTCGACAATATAACCACAGCCTATGACCACTCACTAATCATTTGAGCACTTCGCTCTTCAGATCAATGGTCCACGATCCGTGGTGATCGAACAACTATCCTCCACCCCGGAACATTAGCTTTAGGGGAGAGTTGATGCTAAAACTCCCAAAACTAAATTCCTAGAATGACGTCACTCGATGATGTGTCGTGATCCATGTGTCTGCCACGTGTCAATCAGAATTGTGATTTCCAGGTTCCTGAAATGCCAAATCAACTTGACACTTGTCCTTATATGATTGCGCCATGTGTCCTTTCTGACGTAGACTGCCACCTGTCCTTGCTAACATGGTCTGCCACATTCACCTCCTGGGTCTGACGACCCAGATTTGTCCTTGATCCAACAACTAGGATTATTTCACGATTTTCGCATATCGCGAGTTTGAGAGGTTAGGGAACCCCGTTCCTTTGATCTTTGATTTCTCGGTCTGCGAAACTCTGAAATGGAGTCTTTGTTGATGTGTTGTTTCGAGATTTCAGCGTTTTGCATTTCACAACTTCGGGAATCCTGTGATGAAGAGTCTCAACTCTTGACTCCTCCAACTCCTGGTATCCGAAACTCTGAAATGGAGTCTTTGTTGATGTACCTGTTTCAGGATTTCGGCATTTCGCATTTTGCAACTTCGGGACTCCTGTAATGAAGAGTCTCGACTCTTGACTCCTCCAACTCCCGATATCCGAAACTCCAAAAATGGATTCTTTGTTGATGTGCATTTTGTAAGCCCGCTTCACCTTTCACTTTAAAGAACGTGCAGGTTCTCTTGGATCCAACGATGGTCGGACCCCGCGCTCGAATCTAACACCCAATATCTATCATCCATCTACGTGCTTGACCTATATGAATTTAGATATGATGGTCATCTAGAATTCTGAATGGGATCCAATGATCACTGTCGCTTCTCCTCCCAAGCTTACACATGCTCCTGAATTAGAAAAATTTCTAAGTTTCAAAGGCCTCGACCTTTGATCCATCTAAGATCTTGAGTATGCTATCTCTCTTGAGATTTGGTAATGAGTTAACCTCATCCCTGTTGCACACCTATGCATTGCGTGCAACTTTGCACTAATCCTCCTAAGCTTATGTTGTTCTTGCTTTTCCATCACTGCACACTTTGATCTTGCCATCAATGACAAGCACACTCTGATCTTGCCATCAATGACAAGCACACTCTTTCTGTAAACATCCCAACAATCTCCCCCTTTGGCATTGATGGCAACCCTGAACGACTGTGCTAATCTGTTTGGACCTCCAACTGTAGCATCTAGTCTAAACCACTCCTTTTCTCCCCTTTCACATCAATGTCAAAGAAAACATGCTCCCCCTGAGCTATTGCAGTATTTTTTGGAGGTATCAGATATTAAACCATTACAAACTCCCCCTAAAAGAATGGACTCCCTTATTTGAGGCCTGCAAAATATTTGTATCTAAACTAGAGTCTTCTCCTTCTTATTCTTGGACCTGTTCATCTTCAGCTTCCGTTGTATCCTCTGTAGAATACTCAAAATTTCTCACTTCTCTTACTGGGAATAATTCATCAGCCTTTTTTTGTCATAACTGGATGACTCCCCCTGTCACTGTTCTCCCTCTGCTTCTGACTACTTTCCCCCTTTGTTCCTAAAAGGTTAGCTTTCCCTGACAAGGTCTTTCCTCTTGTTATCTCTACAGGATGTCATGTATATCATTTTGTAAAACAAAATGTTGTTGCTGAGGATGTTGTTGTCCTATAAGAACACTGCATAATTGTAGCTCATACTTTTCAAACAATCCTTGGATATCCCCATTGATTCTCATCGATCTCTATTACTGCAATTTCATTTTTCTTCCATGATGCATACAATCCAAGGATTTTATGACTATATTCAATCACAAGAAAAAAACCGTTACAACCACTCTCATACCTTCTTTTCTTTTTCATAGATGAAGGACCTGTATCTGGTTTCTTAGGAGTACTAATTTCTTCCTTGTTGTATCCAATACCAGATTTGTCATTTGGTGATATCTGACTATCCAAGAGCTTATCCAGGGTCATGGAGCTATTTAAGAACTTGCTTTAGGTGTTTCACTTCTCAAACTTCAAAACTTTAGCTTCCATCTTATGACATGATTCTTCTTCTACTTCTTCCATGGGATAGAGGCTAACTGGACATTCTTTTATTATATCTGTGTCTTCTTCTTTACTTGCAGGGGAGGATTCAATATCAACATCATTAATTGTACTTATGCCTTTATTCACCACATGTCCCGAGTTTACATTTACCTTACACTATTTGGACGTGAACACCTCTTCACTGCCTCTGTCACACTTTGACTTGTATTGAGCAAATTATGTTTCAGACCATCCACAAGCAGATCGTACTGGGCATCTCCTTTGTCATTACTCAAACTCACCATCCCTCTATCCTTGATTTTACCTAGTTCATCATTTTCAAGGATCACATTTCCTATTTTGATTTTACTTATGGACATAAGCTTATCCTTGTCTCTAGTCATGTGTTTGGAACATCCACTATCTATATTCTCGGAGGCCTTTTGTTTTTGAATCGAAAGTGCTAGACCACATTTTTCACTATCTTTCCTTTTCCATGTGTTGGCCTTTATATCTAAGAACTTTATCCTTGGATCTGCTTTGTAATTCTTCAGATGGAAGTTTGCAGCTTTGTGGCCAAAGTTGTGACAGTTATAGCATTCAATCTCATTGTTCAATAGGTCAAATTTATTGTTGCAATGTTGTCTACTCATTGACTGTTTATTATTTCTTGACCTCCTCATTTGCATGTCTCTAGACTTAATTTGGCAATTTGCAATCTGTGATGGTTTGTTACTTGGTTGTATCATTCTTTGTTGTGGCAGATATTTATTCCTTGGAAATCTTAATTGCTCATGTCTAAGTCTTAATGAACAATTTACAACTTTGTGACCAAAGTTAGAATAGTAGAAACAATATCCATAGAAAAATTCTTTGTACCTGGAAAATGGTTGTCTTCTTTGAGAAAATTGATTTCTTCCATGCTNGTGTCTTCTGCTGCTTGCCTTATCATTCTGCTCTGCTTCAGCTCTGCCCTTATCATTCTGCTCTGCTTCAACTCTGCTCTATCATTCTCCTTAGCTTCAGATATTCATTTCATTTCATTCTGCACATTAATTAAACTTGTTCCTCAACCCCTTCTCCTTTCTCCTTTCTCACTGTTTCATTTCTTTTTCACTTACAAAACGACCAACCAAATTCAGTCTCACTCATTTTCTTTTATACACCATTCCTTAACGATTCCACTTCCCCTTCCAAATAGGAAATCCGAGGACATCTGTCTTGGCAACTGAAACGCTAACCAATTCGTCATCATAAGTCCGTTTCACTTAATAGATTCATAACTGAAGCGTTAATGTGTGAGGAACAACAACAACCCTCCGATCAATGCTTGATCCAACGGTTCAGATCCCATTGGGATTTCACTCATCGCGAATTCGGCATCCTCATTGTCGATGTGCACATATACTCGGAACCCCCGATTCTCCGATTCCCGATATGCTCCTTTCCCGAGCTTTAGCCCCTTCCATCTACTCAATGGTCCATGTGACCGTCTATCATGTGACTGTCACCATACCTCTCGTCGGGGTTTCGGGGTTTCGCACTTCCTGATGTCGAGAGTTTCTCACCTCTCCAATCCCCGATTACCGATGCGCCCCTTTCCACGCGTTAGCCCTGCTGGCTATAGGCCTTGGCTCCATAAGACCGTCAACACATGACCTCGGTCAAACCTCTCATCGGGGTTTCGGTGTTTTCGATGTCATTATGCACATGCATCCGGGATTCCCGATCCCCGATTTCCCGATGACGGAGATCAACGGTCCAGATCTCATTCTTAATCCAACGGCTGTGATTACATCGCAAAATCGCATATCGCGATTT